>MKEJ01039126.1:0-39031 GCA_001753735.1 Embelia ribes
TCGGCCTGACATTTTGAATGCTGTAAGCATTTTGTCTCGGTTTATGCACTGTGCAAGCGAATTGCATCTCAAGGCTGCAAAGCGGGTGATTAGATATGTCAAAGGCACATGTGATTTTGGCATTAAATTCACGAGAAGCAAAGAGTTCAAGCTGGTTGGTTACTCAGATAGTGATTGGGGAGGTTCCATTGATGATATGAGGAGCACTTCAGGCTACTGTTTCACACTTGGTTCTGGTGTTTTTTCGTGGAGCTCGAAAAAACAAGAAACTGTAGCTCAATCCACTGCTGAAGCAGAATTTGTTGCTGCAACAGCTGCTGTTAATCAAGCTTTGTGGCTGAGGAAGATTTTAATCGATCTTAACTTGGAGCAGAAGGAAAGCACGAAGATTCTTGTTGACAACCAAGCTGCTATTGCTATCTCTCATAATCCTGTATTTCATGGGAAAACTAAGCACTTTAACATTAAGTTATTTTTCTTAAGGGAAGTACAAAAAGATGGAGTTGTTGTTCTTGTCTACTGCAAAACAGAAGATCAGGTTGCAGATATTTTCACCAAGCCACTGCCAGTTAGCAAGTTTGAATTTCTGAGGACAAAACTTGGAGTTTGCAGTTCCTAAAGCAAGGAGTGTTAGAAGGTTGTTTAGGACTGCTGATGTGGAGTCACAAACACTGCTTAGTTGGTTTGAATGTTTCAAAGCTGTTCCTATTTCTTTGGTGTTATTATTTTATTTTGTTATCCATGATTATAATCATGGCGTAATCTTAGGACCATGATTTGAGGAGGTTGTTATTATTCAAGCTTTAAATTGTAATGCTTCAGATGTTAACAATTGAATTCAGTCTTTTGCTTCAAAATACATTGCTCTCAATTTCTATTTGATTAGCAATACTCTATTTCTTCTTTCCTTATCCTAAAAATAACAACAAATATAACGATTTTTTAGAGTTTAGAGGCTCACCTGCCATATATACATACCCCGTAGTACAATGACTGCATTTCCTGACAAATTCAAATCAACAAATCCAACTAATTTCCTATCACCCTTTTTGAAAACAAACAAGCTTGAGACTACCTTACAGTTATCACAATATCCATTTTAATGCTTCCCAAAATTGTTACCCATTTTTTACAAATACATACTCACACCTCAAACAATATGTCTTTGGGGTCATATAAATTATCACATGCATAAGACTCCCTACAGCTGAAGTATGTGGTGTCTCTTAATGTGCTTTACTTTGGACATTGTTGCTTGGTAAGTCTAAAGTGACTAGTCAAGGAACTCCCACTCTCTCTGCACTGAACTCGCTCAACACCTTTTCGACATAGTCACCTTGACTAAGGCTCAACTTACCCACCTTCCAACCCTATTAGTTTGAATTCTAAAGATTCTCTTATAGTTCATGACATTGATGATTGGTAAGTCTAAAATGACTAGCCAAGGGAACTCCCATGCTCTCTGCACTGAACTCGCTCAACACCTTTTCGACATAGTCACCTTGACTAAGGCTCAACTTACCCACCTTCCAACCCTATTAGTTTGAATTCTAAAGATTCTCTTATAGTTCATGACATTGATGATTGGTAAGTCTAAAATGACTAGCCAAGGGAACTCCCATTCTCTCTGCACTGAACTCGCTCAACATCTTTTTGACATAGTTAACTTGACTAAGGCTCAGCTTACCCACCTTCCAACACTATTAATTTGAATTCCAAGGATTCTCTTATAGTTCATGTAAATCTTTCATACAAATGCTACTTAAATCTCTTGACAGTTTGCATGCCAGGGCCTTTAATTAACATGTATCTACGCATAATGAAAGGAATAAAATATTACCATCTGAAATGTTGGCATAACAATGATCATAGTCATATCTGGAGCAACCAATCTCCTTCATGTACCCATCAAATTTCAAGTATCAGTGTCTAGGATTATGTTTCAGATCATATAAACTTTTAGTAATTAACACTTTCTTTACGTTAAAACTTTTTTAATACCAACCTTGTCTTGCATGGTTGTCTTCCCTCAATCTTATCCTTTACCTGGTAAACTATTTTGTTTTGAGATACCTTTTTATTCTTTGGTAGAGGTACGAATTCCCATATTCCATTCTTAGACAAATACTTTATCTCATTGTCCTTGACCATCTTCCAATCGTGGGCAATAACTTGCTTCATAGACCGTCAAAACTCTTTAGCTCACTGCCAAACTCAACTCTATTTGATAATAATGACTAGTGTGAATACAAGGAATAACTTTGTGCTTCTTAATATTTATCTCACTGGTCTTCCAATTGTTGGAGGTGGTGCATTCTGCGTCTCATAATTAGAACCACCTTCCAGTAGTTGAACACCACCACTCCCACTAGATTAAGGTTACTTTTCAAGATCGATTATCTATACACCCTAAACTTGGGTCCTTGTGTTTATTTTGCCATTTGTCTTATCCTTGTCTTTGTGTATCATCTTTCCTTGAAAACCATATTCTTTAATTGAATAATTTTATGATATTGGTCATCTCAAATCTGTACCCGAACTGATTGCAGGCATATCTCATGAATGTGCACTTCTTTTAATTAACCTTAAGCTTATTCTTGGCATTAACTATGTACGAAACACAATCTAGAATACGAAAAAAAAAAATCATACTTGACCTCTTTGTGAGTCGACATCCTACTCGGGAATGCCATTATCCAATGAAATAATAGTACTCGCCTGATCAAGTACATCATGATATTAATCGCATCCGTACAAAACTGTAATGGCAAGCCCATCTGATTAACTCTATCGCATTCTCAACTAAAATTTTTCACAATTTTAATTTATGAAAAGATTCATATTTATTTTCCAAAAAATAATTCCTTACCATCTTTGTCAAATCATCAATGAGTATCATATAATAGTACGAGCCCCTAACTGATGCAACTGGAGCAGACCTATAAAAATTGATTTAGACCAACTTTAACTTCTTCTTTTGTGTTCTACCCTTCCACACAAAACTCATATTATATTGCTTGCCTAAAATACAGTTCTCAAATATGTTGATTTTTTTTTATGTTCAGACTTGATAGCTTCCCCTTCAATGAAAGTGTTTCCTTACCTTTCTGACCCCTCCTCTCTCCTCCTTTCTAGTTGATCAGATTCCTTACGGGCATTCTTTCAAGGAATAAGCCATTTCCATCCCTGACCAAAGTGCTATCACCAAAGAAAATTTTAGTATCATTATCAACAAAGTTCTTTTGGATTAAATAAGCTATCATCATCCATTAAGATACCAATTAACATTCATTATGGATACAACGTCCCTAAAATTCGACTAAATTTTCATTTTAATAATAATATTATGCGTTGTAAATAATATTATTATTGCGTAGTATGCATGGAGTATATGTATATGCGAAGTGCGTTGTGCATTATCGCATGGTATGGTTATAACGACGAATAGGGAAGTAATGTGGGGTGGCGTGATGTGGTGTTCTTGGCCTGAGTGCGTGTACGCAAGGGGTAGGTGCCTTTACACAAGGGGTGGGTGCCATTACACAGAGAGTACCAGTACACAAAGATCTAGTACCGGTACACAAACTCTTTTAATTGGTTCAGAACTCACTGGAATCCGACACACAGAATAGTATACCGGTATACAGTGGTTGTCGGTACACTAAATCTATGTACCGTTACACCCAGTAACGCGAAAGGATTCTGAACTCACTGGAAGTCGGCACACAGAATAGTATACTAGTACACAGTGGTGTACCGTTACACCAAGTCAGCGTAGAAAGGTCATAGACCCTACTATTTTTTGACTTTAAAACACTCATTTTCTCTCCATTTCCTATCATTTCCGAAAAAGTAAAGCGAGGAGAGTGAAAGAGAAGACCCTATTGTTGCTCAACCTTTAAGCTTCAAAATCATTTAGCTACGGAGCTCATTTACTATTAAAAAGTAGAGATTTCTCATCCTTGGAGCGATGTGAATGTTTTGACGCAAATTTTTCTTTCGTTCCTTACGTTTGATTTACCTCGATTTCCACACACTTCTTGTACGTGAAATTTTCTTTGATATTTTTATTCCTCTTGAAGAGTAGAACATCTTTTATGTATAGGTGTTTTACGATTTGATTTCTTTTGCTAAATCAAATCGAGGGGCGAAGAGAAGGCGGATTTAGGGCTTTTACTTGAGAAGTCTCGAGGTGACTTCTAAGGGCTTAATAGGTACGGTAGTCAATGAACTATAATATAAAACTAGCGACTTTGTTGGTATGTAATGTGATGTGTATATGTGAATGTATGGCAAGTGCGTATGTTGAATTTGGCATAATGGAAATGTCTACTAAGAGTAGTACCCTCATTGTAGACTTAGCGCAATTAAATACGTCATATAAACATAGAAAATGGTATAGTAATTGTGACGTGTTTTAATATGTTACATAGGCTTGACATATACATGGTATTTACGTGATGGTAGACATAGTTGATTAGTGTAGAGATTTACATGAATTATGCAAGTTACATGTTTTCCATATTGTTTGGTGGAGTATTTATTCATGTTTACATGCGGGTTATAACATATTTAATTGCGGAGTTTAAATTGCATTACATGGCGTAGCATGATCATTATATATCATGAAATCATAATTTTTGAAAAAAAAAAGCATGGAGTTGATTCGGAACATAAAAGTGTCAAATTTATAAAAATGCGATGAAGTAATAAGGTCACAAAACTTCACCGTGAAAAACGAAAAACCAGATCTGGGATACTCCATTGGTCGCGTCACACTACGAGTGGTGGGCCAATGAAGACTTTGGTCGCATCATACTACAAGTGGCGGACCTTAGTGATTTATATATAAGGTGATACTAGTCCCAAAATATTTTAGCATGGATGCGGGGTGTGCGTGGGTTGCATTCATGAGTATAATTACATTTATGACATGATATTCATATATGTTGTCATATATATTCATCCATGTACATATAACCTAGTCTCTCTTTTATAGTAGTGTTACTTGGTTAACCGTACTATTTCCCCTTTTTCTTCTTCTTATATATATGTGTGTGTGTGTGTGATATTATAGGTGCGGTGGCGGAGCCAGACCATGCATAGACGCTTGGATGTAGTGTACATATTTTTGGCGCACTTGTTTAGCGCTTTCATTTTATGTACTTTATTTCTGATGTATAGTGTACTCTGATAGCAAGATTGTAGAGTATAATAGATATAGCATGGCAAAAGTATAGATATGTTGTGGCGAAAATATAGATATGTTGTTACTCTTACTTAAGGCAGATAACATATGCATATCTTTATTTATCTTTTATTTTTGGCAAGCGTACAGCTTGCGGCATTATATTAGTAGACAGACAAGTTTACTATTTTAGATATTTTTCTGGAGTTGGCGCTGATCTTCTACCTTTCTATTTTTTAGAATAGTTTTACATTTCCGCTGACATTGATACGATGTGGGTGTAATGCGTAAGTAGGATCGTCATGCAGTAGCAGCTAGATGTATAGATGATTTTTATTTTCTTATTTATAGATTTTTTTTTTATTTCTTGGATCTCACGACCCAGGATCACGGATTGCGGGAGGTGATTGCAAGAGAAATTTCACCCACAAGGAAGCTTTCAAAAGTTTCAGCCATTTCAATTCTGAAAGACATAGAAACAAGAAAATGAACAGCACAAAGATCTTTAGATCCTAGACAGGGAAATTGATCATACCACATCCCGCAGAAATGGTTCCAACTTAGTCAGAAGCTCATGTGCAGGAAATCCTTTCGCCAAATCTCCACCAATACTGCACAAAGATCAAATACTCACTTGAGAAACCTATGAAAAACGCTATCAAAACAAAGAAAAAAACACAATAAAACAAGCCACCTACTTTGCCAACGTAAGTCCTCGTTTGGGCTCACGGCTTGGAGCTTGGTCGTCAGGATCCCTAAACTGCCGTTTCAGTACCATCAAGAGGCCAATAATTGAGTGATTAACTATCAATAACTATCAAAATCTCACAGAATCTTATCACATGCAAACAGCTCCCTAGTCTAATTTATATTATGAGACAAGCACACCTACAAGGAAGCTACAGAGCAGCTTCAACTCAATTACAAATTGGACAAGTAAGCCTCAAAGTCAAACACACAAATAAACCCATGTAACCATCACATTATATATAGACAACCCAACTGACAGTCAAAAATATATAATAATACAAATATTTTTGGAGCAGGGTTTTTGTGGGTTTGTGTGGTAGTGTGGGCTTCTCTTTTATTAGCAAATGCATATATTTCTAGATACGTGTATTTTAGCGAGTGAGATGTGAACCGGGCCAGCTTCCAATTCCCTACGGTCTGACCTTAGAGATTGTCAAATGTTACATATATAATAATATAAATATGGAAAAAGTTGAGCCCTCTAAAAAAAGTAATTTTTTAATATGGTATGGTAACCTGCTAAAAAACTGGTCATGATTATCTAATCCTTAGGGTACTCACACCAGTGCGCTCCTGTTCCTGAAATTTAACTTCTAAATTTTAGGGAATTCTTCTCCAGTATACCTAATATTACTCAAATTTCCTAAAAGATTGGAGGTTTGTTCCAACAATCCCCTTGAACTAGGGGATCTTTAGTTCCAATTTTAAATGTTCAAGGAACTTGTTTTTCACATCTCAACTGTATGGAGATTAAAATTGCTGTTAATTGACCCCACTTAATGTAACATTTTATCGTAGAATCAATAACTATTAGAATAATGATACAAATACAATTTAATTGGTAAAGACAAATAATATCACTTGTTTGCGTGCTTCATAATTAGTCACGCCACTCTATTTTTTAAAGTATATATAGAATATGGGGTTAGAGAACAAGACGTTGCTATTATGGATCACATAAATAAATTTGTACAACTTATTTGTACCAATTAATTTGTATGCAAATCATTACTCTAATTATTAAAGATTTACATAGGACATGTATGGTTCTCCCTAAGATGAAAAGCACAAGCCAAACGGTACTTTCAAGTGCAGGTAGAGGGACACCTCGTTGATGGGTACTTGTATCTTATCCCGAGTCTGATATGATCTCTTTTTTTCTATCTAATAGCGACTTTTTAAGTTGTTTTAATACCGATCTTTAGATAAAATTCAAAGGACCACGAACGAGGTTGCTCATTAACTCTACCAAAAGGTGCGGTCTAGCTCAACTTATTCCCCAAGACAGGGTGTACTTTTCAAAAACAAAATGAAAATGAGGAGTGAGTTTCGAGATGAGTTTAGAGTGGCAATCATTAGTAATTAATATTTTTTGTTTTTTTGTTTTTGTGGGGATTCACCACATAGGTAGGAGGATTAAACGAGGGTTAGTTGAATGGACTAAATGCAATTGATTCTATGATAAGACTAAATTAATTAAATTAAAAAAAGCAAACAATACGCGTAAGGATAGAAAAATCAAGTACATGGAACGGTACTTCAATTACTACAAAACAAGTCAATGTCGAGCAGAGAGAGAGAGAGAGAGAGAGAGAGATTACCGCGTCAATGCCGATGTGGTGGAGATTTTGTGGTCCTAATAGTATAGAGAGAAGATTGGGCGAAATTACAGATGCAAATATGGTGAATATTACTAATATTAGTTTTAAAATTAATAATAACGCGTTAATATGTCCCGAGCTTTGAATTTTCGCACTCGGTTTGAAATCCTTGTCGAAGTCGCTGATTATTATTTATAACATGGATTTCCTTTTCTGACGGATATTCCACTTGGATTATATTTATTTTATTATATCATATTCAATAACATAAAGGGAAAGCATCTAATGTAAAATTGTGCCGACCAACGTCTATTTTTTTTTACACATGTAAAATATTTATTAATCAATATTAAAATTTCAATTACTAAAATTAAATTAATTTAAAATTAGTTAATAAAAAAATAATAATAATTTTTTTAACAATAATTGAATGTATAGATTAATGACAATTAAATGTAAAGTATTAACCATAAGTATTACATCTTGATCTATCTAATATTTCATAACGGTTAAAACACTTGCAATTGTGTATTGAAAGTTGCATACATAATTTCTCCCCACACAAAGAGAAAAAATATATATAAAAGAAGATATGATTTTTTATGTCCAAGTGCATTTTTATGAAATATAAAAAATTATTGATATGCTTGTGATTAAAAAAATATAGATATATATTAATATTCAAAACACAATATAAAATGTACAAAATATCATAAAATTCTAAATACTAAATAAATAAAATTATGAAAAAAAATTTAATTGGTATGCTTATGATAAAAATTTAATTGATGTGTTTATGATAAAATTTAATTGTATAAAGAATCCTAGGCAACGTTTTGAATGTAATTTTTTTTTTATTATATACATGATATCTGCAATTAATTCTTATTATTATTTTAATGTGAGGAACCCTAAGCAACATTTTGAATGTAATTAAATTAATTTAAAATTAATTAATTAAAAATAAGTTAATAATTTATTAATGATATTTTAATTTAAATAATAAAAAATTAATTGATGTGCTTATGATAAAAAAAAAATATAGATATATATAATAATATTCAAAATACAATATAAAATATATAACATATCATAAAATTCTAAATATCAAAGAAATAAAATTATGGTAAAAAATTTAATTGATATGCTTATGATAAAATTTAATAGTCTGAGTAATCATAGGTAACGTTTTGAATGTAATTATTTTTTTATTGTGTACATAATATTTGTAATTAATTCTTATCATTTTTTTAATGTGAGGAGTCCTAGGAAACGTTTGGAATATTATTATTATTTTTTATTGTGTACACAATACCTGCAATTAATTTTTATCATTTAAAAAAAAAAGAATTCAATTATAATTTAAAGATATATATAGTATTTAAAACACAATATAAAAATATTAAATATCATAAGATTCTAAATTTTAAAAAAATAATAATAATCTAAAATTTTTAATTGATGTGTTTATGATAAATTTAATTGAATGTGCTCATGATAAAATTTAATTGTGTGAGGAATCCTAGGCAATATTTTGAATGTAATTATTTTTCTTTATTGTGTACATAATATATACAATTAATTCTTATCATTTTTAAAAAAAATAAAAGAATTCAATTCTAATTGATTTAAAAGTTTGTTGTTACAAATTATACATATATTATTGTACACAAATGCAAATTATTCCATTTAGCCATTGGGTTGGGTAAAAATAACATTTCCCAAACTCTTTGTTGACTATAATCATTGTACATAGATACAAATTAATTCATTTAGCGGTTGGATAGGGTGACAATAATATTTCACAAGAGCTATCTCACTATATCATTTATTGCTTTATTTTTTAAAAGAAATTGAGTGTTCGTTGATGCATTTAGAGACAAAACATGGTCAAAACTTCCAATTCTTTATTATATTAAATAAGGTTTTTTTTTTAACCATGGCCCAAGAAACGGAAAAAACGCAATTAAGAAAATATTAAATGCATTACATTTATTTATTAAATACAAAATTTATATTAGTCTCATTGGATTGAATTTATATTTCTCCTCACTTCTTCCCATGGTAAAGAGAAACTTATTCAACATGAATTCTCTCATGCGATCATGCATTCATGTGGTATTTTTTTGTTCAATTTTTATAGGCAATATCTTTTGGATTTTGAATTTTGATTCAATTTTGTTTACCATTTTCTTTCTTTTTGAAATTTTCAGGAACTATCAATCTATTGTTACTTTTTTGGCACATGCATAATTAGCTCTTCATCTTCCTTTCTCACTTAAAGTATAAATACATACATATATTATATTTAATACGTATAAACATATATACATACATGCATACACACACATATACATATACTCACACACGTGTGTAAGTGTGTGTAAAAACAAGATGTTAGCTGTGTATTTTAATTTGTAATTGTTATGATCGATTTTATGAATTATTTTGCATAATAATTGTAATTTTAGATTGTGATCACGTTTTACCGATTGATCGAGAAAAATTTATTGAGCGACTTTCAAGAACTTTTTTCATGTTGATTAGGTCAAACTTATCTACTTGCTCTTTACTTGGTAAGATTTTACGTACATTTTGATAAAGTTTAGTTACAATTAGTTTTTGCTTGAGGAAATATTCGAGAGAGATTGAAATGCTAATCTGAACAAGAACAAGTTACTTTTTTTATATTAATTTGAAATGCTAATCTGAACAAGAACAAGTTACTTTTTTTATATTAATTTCCTTTATCTCACTAACTCATAATTGCCACAAATTCTCTCTTCATTTTAAGTTTTATAGTTATACTATCATATTTTTATTTTTTCCAATAGATATTCATTTCAGATTCTCATATCAATTCATTTTTTTTGTTTTTATATCTTTTTTATAAACTAGGCTTCAATTGCTTTTGCAGTTATATATAATGATGATCTACAAGTAAGTGAAATTTTGTCTATTTTCTTTACTTAACTGATTTTACTTATTTCTTACTACTTAAGTTGTGGGTTATTTATGTTTTCAAATGTATATACAATGATCATTTGCGAGAAAGTAAAAGAAAAAAAATTATTTCCTAAGCCTATTTGGCTTTACTTTTTTTTTTTTTGTTTTAGTTTTGATTGAATTATATATAAGTTGTTACTTTTGTAGGTATGTAATGGAGATTTACAATTAAACAAAATTCTATTTATTTCCTTAAGCCATTTGATTTATTTATTTATTTTTATAGTTTTAATTATATATAAATGGTGATATTGGCTTATTCTTTTCTAAGCACTTAGATTACATTTGCAAAAAATTTTTGTTGTGCTCTAACATGGATGTTCATACTAATTTGACACTAAGTGTTACATAGGTATACATACAATTCAGACCATATCATATCATGTACAATAAATTAAAAGTAGAATCTTCACGTAGAATTGCGTCAAGTGGTGCTCCAAAACATTGTCACGTGTAATAAATAGAAAAATATTAGTCTTTATTATTTCGGAACATAAAAAAAATCATACATTTTATAATTAATTAATTATATTTCAAGATATGCAGCCTCTATCATTATTATGATATAATAAGAACCCATTAATAGAATGTAATTAGAATGGATTTTCATTAGCATATGTTGTCATTGATTTTATTATGTTTGAATTTTTGGTTTATATCTATAAGTCATATGTGTAATTCTACATAGTATTTGTATTTTACAATTTTAAAAATTTTGTAAATAATAATTTATTTTTTATTTTTAAAGGTTTAATTTATTTTCACAAATATAAGATATCTTTATGTAGCTGAATATTTTACATCTTATATTATTACATTATGATTTAAGTTTAAATTTTAAAATTTATTTTACCCGTATTAAGCATTTTCTCTCAAAACTTTTTACCATAAGAGGATATGCATATAAAGTGTAATTATTACGTATTCACATTTTTTTTTCGTACACATTAATTATTTTTTACTTTTTTAATAATTTTGTTTCCTTAAGTTTAATGATTTTCAAGAATTAAATAACAAAAATTTGGAAGTAAAAAAAATAAAGATATATTATTGTTACCAAAATAATAAAAGTACGTATATATTAAATATTTATGTTTTATAAATAAATTAATTGCAACCATCCGTGCAGGGGACTACAAACTATTATATATATATATAGAGAGAGAGAGAGAGAGAGAGGAAGGGAGAACTAATCGTGGATCTCTCTGCTACTGTTAACTCTCCCTCCCCTCTCGTCTCTCTCACTGGAAGTCGACACACTCAATACACCACAATCAAACTCAAATCCAATATTCCGGTTTCAGAGAGAGAGAGAGAGAGATGAGGCGGAGAGCGTCGGAGTTTCGGCGGCCGGTTCGCCGGAGACTCTCCAACGTCTTCTGGCTGACGTTGCTGGGGCTAGTTGTTCTGCTGTTCTTCATTGTGTTGAGTAGAGAGGGTCAGCCTCAGCCCAGATCCCCTTTCTCCACCACCAAGGTATACACACACACATACACACACACATATAACTATCTTTATTGTACTCTATGTTGTCAATTGAACTTTTTATCGTGCTAATTAGGGCACTCCCGCCACACAATCTATATTGTCCTCTGTTCTATGTTAGGGGTTGAACTTAAGGGGATTCACACAAGTGCAACTAATATTAATATTACTTAATAGTCCCACTTAAGGAAAATCAATCAATGTTACTGAAATAAAAAATATTTTTACTTTTTTTCTTCTTCCTATTATACCCTTATTAATGCTCCCTATCACTCATGATGAATATGGCAAATAAGGGCATTTTAGTAAAGTGGGCATTAAAGTGAGTTTTCGATTACTTTACTAAAATAGAAATTGGACTATATATTGGGATGGACAAAAAATGAATACAAGATTATTAAAATGGGGCGGAGAAGGAGAGAGTATTTGGGTACAATAATCATTGGTGGTGCCAATATTAGGATATGAGGTGATGCCAGTCTTATAAAATTTCATAAGAGGGCTAAATGTTATAAATTTTTTTTTACGATGGGTGCTAAAAGAAAATTACACTAAGAAATAAGATGTCAAGTTGATTTTTTAAAATTATGGGAGTATTAGCTCCCTAGCAAACTAATGCAATTGTCACTTACAGTTACAGTAATTCCCTTTATTAGGGGGTCACTATTCATCATCCCAGAAAGTACTATTTTAAGTTTAGGGGATCTAGTGTTTACCTTCGCTGTATTCTAACCTATTTTTTATAGTTTGAACTATACGGTTTTAAATTTAGGTGACTAAGACTAGAAGAGATGTTATGGTGGGAATGCCCTAAAACACTTGTTTCAGTTCGATAAATCCATCAATCCTCTGTTTGTTTGTATTCCATGTTAGTTTTGCGACTAGAGCTTTAGGACACTCTAGACGTGGAGCAACCAACGTATATCCATGATCTAACATCCAGATGTTGTAACTTACGGAAATCCTGCCACTCCAAATCCGTAGGGCACTACCCACTAGAGAACTTATTTTCAACCCCTCCATATGCCTCAAAATTTAGAAAGAGGTTGAGATATGGAGAATACTCACACCAGAGTCCTTAAACTTAAAAATCGAACTGGGATAAACATTGGTCTCCTAGTTCAAAGGTTTTGCGGTAGCATACCCCTAATTTTTAGGGGATTGAATAGGGTTTGGATACATTAGTAGGAGGGTTCCCTTGGGTTTAATCCTGTAAGGTCATTTAGGGGCAATCATTTGAAGATATATTTTCACTGTGTTTGAAATGGAATATTCAGTTGTGGAGTCTTTAGACTCTTTTACAACCTTGTAAATTGTTGGGTTCCCAGTGTGAGTTTGTGGTGGTGTGATTATCACGCCTGTTATGTTGCATATATCTAAAAGAATTCATTTGTTAGGCTATGACAGTTAGTTGGATGTCGATCTGGGATTTTGGTTACCTTTAGATGCTAAAATCAGATCATGGCCACATTATCTCGATGAGTGATGGTTTCAGATCTGGTTGTTAAAAGCCCTGGATGCCAAAACCCCTCATGTCCTGGGGCTAGGACCAAAAGCAAGGGACTAACTATATTTTGGGTGCAAATGCTTATAATTCCCAAAATTCTTACTCTTTTATGGATATTGCAGCATAGGACTTTTGTGGTTGTGTGGCTTTGGGGGTATAACTTCTTGATATTTAATATGTGACCTTGTGCATGCGATTTGATGACTGTAAGTGATATAGGTGGTCCTAATAAAATTAGTCAGCAATACGAGTAAGAAAATAAACCTGAAAGATAGAAAAGCCGCATGGGAGTAAGATAGGTACTCGTCTTAGAGCCTTGCACATATGGCCCGGTGCTCTGCTACGCATTACCTTAGAGGTGTTGCATCTCCTGGACTCATATCTGACTGGTCTGGTATATCCTTACCATAAGTCACTACTATTGCCTTTTCAGAACTTACCCTAAATCAAATCGATCTTTCATCAGACGTAAAACAAACTTACCCAATAAGTTGGGTTTGGTTTGGCTCTTGGTTGTTTCAGATCTCTTGTGCTCCCTACTAGTATCTATGAAGAGCTACGAACAAGAAATAACTTGAATCTGTGATAAGATGTCGAAAGTTACTAAAAAAATTTCTCCAATGACTAATGCTTCTTAGACTGAGTAAATTTCAGGCCCTTCTGGGTATTTGTCAATGGTTTTAAGCATTGTTTGTCTCAGGATCCATTTGCAAAAGAGGGAGATTATTCTGCTCATTTAACATAGGATTTGAAGGAGGCATGTCACTCTTGTCTAGGGTGTTCACTTGAATCTGCCCGGTGCTTAATGTCCTTGTTCACCGTTCCTAAAATGGTGGATAAGAGGCTTGACAGGCTTAAGTTGAACTTCCTTTAAAAATGAAAGTGTTCCTAGTATTATGCTATCTGCTTAAGCGGGATGATGATTGTGTTGATAATTTCCTTTCTATGCTGTGCTGTGATATTATTTTCTTTTGGCGGGTAAGGGTGTGTGTGAGAGTAGTTTTATTTCTTTGTGTTCGGAATGCTTACTGTGGGCGTGTATGAGATTGGTTTTCATTCTTTTTGTGTTCAGAATGCTTGCAACTGCAAAGAAATCTTTTGCTGAGTGGCACAGGGCCCTTGAGTGTATATGTATGATAAGATATTGTGAGATGGCTACTCTTAGCTTGCGATAGTTCTTGTGAAGGTACTAATAATTGTTGAGCGGTCAATTGCATGCAGAATTGCATCATCTAATCAATGGAATTTTGTTATCCTTGTCTTTTGGATTGAGAACAAATTTCTTTCTCATATGACCCCTCATATTTGTTGTTTGGTTGTGTTCTAGCTTATATCCTTCGCCCCCATTTGGTGCTTGCTATGAGCTTCCTTATTCTATAAGAGAGAGGGAAACTAACACAAAAGTCTCTCGTTTCTTACCAATGAATTTGAACATTACAGTTCAATTTTCATTTACTCTTGGTATAAGTATGAACACGTATAGAGAGTTGGAGAATGGTTGGTTGTAATTCAGAATTTTATCACTTCTGTTATCATTTCTGCAATGTGTTGATCAGGACTAAAGACAATAACAATGTTTTATTGTCATTGGTTTCATATTTTGTTCGTTTACCAATACAGATTTCAGAAACGGCAAATAGAACTCTTGTTCTTTAAAGTTTAAACTGGGTGAATATACTTGTCAGGGAAACAACCATAGTGTTTTCATTATTATTCGCTAAAATTGATCATCTATAAAACAAATTAAATTATTCTATATCATCCCTGATTCTGGAATTAAAAGGGAGTTAGCGGTAATCTGTGCGCAACATTAAGTTTGGCTAATTTTATGCTTTTCTAATCTTATTATAGGATAATGGGGGAAAAAAGAAAATAAAGGGAAAAATTTATTATGAATGATATTTTTACTACGTATTTTTCTTCTTCTTTATTATAGTTGGATAAGGACAGCATTGTATATGGACCAAGGGTATTTGATTAAACATGGCTAACCTTGTGGACGAGTGAGAGAGAAAACTTAAGTCTTGGAGCTGCAACTGGAAAATAGATTAAAACTTGGTTTCTCCAATTGTTGTTAAATAAGGATATGGTGTGGGCTTATCATTCTGTGGAATTTACTTGATAACTTTAGGATACATGATATGGAGATTTCAGATAAAAAAAAGAAAGACATTTTACTGTTAGATCGGGGAAAGAATATGTTCCACACTTATTTTTTCCTTTCAACTGCATATCCAAATTAAAGTTTATGTTTTGGGGATTGATGTCGTGAGTCACTAACCCACTGCATGTAAAACAATTGCCTATGCAATTTACTCTTGAGAGATCTGACGTAGCCATGACCGTGATGAAAATTGACAAGTTGTAGTATACTTCAGTGGAGTCCAAAGATCTTGACCTTCTCATGTAGCTGTAGGGTGTTTACAGTAAATCTAATCGCTGACACTTTTTTTTCAGTGATCTGAAGTCAATCTGCTTTCACCTAGGGTCATTGGACATATAAAGTCAGCATGCTGAATCTGCTGGCATCATTGTCCTAGGCTTTAACTGTCTCTCGGTTCCAGTCCATCAAAGGGACGAGTTATCCATATGTTTGTGCATTTGATAAAGTAATATAAGGCGGAAGGGAAATGAGCCAGGAGGCTTAAAGCGATTATTTTTGAGGTCCTAGATTGGTTATATAACTAGTGAAGGCTTGAACGGTGTGTTCACAACTTAGACCTTCCATAAGGGGAATAAGACCGCTCTCATTCGGGAAATAGCATCTAAATTGGCCAATTTTACTCTCTGTTTGCTATGATAAATGACCAAACTACATTTCTTGATGTTTACCATGCTTCTGTTTGCTATGATAAATGACCAAACTACGTTTGTGGTTGTTTACCATGCTTCATTTGATACATTCACTTGTAAGGAATTTCACTTGTTATAACTTTGCACATACATGTCACTCTTTTTTTCGCCTCTGTATTTAGCCAATTTTGATGCACAAGAGGACTTTAATCTCTATGATATTCTTCTTGGCATCACGCCATTATTTTGCTCCTGGTTTTTCTTGGTTTAACTAATGCTTTTTTCTCTTTCTCTCTCCCTCCCTCCTGTTTCTCTGGAGATATATTACCAGAAATATGGTAACACGAGGAATATATAGTTGAGAGAGAAGAATGACGTAATAGAACTAGTAGCACAGGAAAACATGCATGATTAAAGCTATATCAAATCTATTGAAATATGCGCTGAAGGTGTTGAATTTTTGTCAATGGCTACAGTAATGGAGCAATTTTAGATGGAATCATTATTGATGCCCTACGCTACTGTTCATACTTCAGCATTTTGTTTTTGTTTGGACAAGCATAGCTTTTCACCAATATTATAGATTTATATATTGTTTTCAATACTTGTCCATTTCATCAACTTTCCTCTTTAGTTTGCATCAAATTACGAAGCTGGTATTTGTGTTTGTTTTCTGCAGAGACCTTACAGACCTGAAAGAATCATGGAAGGCCTCAATGTGACGGAGGAAATGTTGAGTGCTGATTCTGTTGCTAGGCAACTCAATGATCAAATTTCTCTTGCAAAGGCATATGTAGTGATTGCAAAAGAAAGCAGCAACCTCCAATTTGCCTGGGAATTAAGCGCCCAAATCCGCAACTCACAGATCCTTCTTTCAAATGCTGCACTTAGGCGAACCCCATTGACTATTATAGAATCAGAAACCGCTATCCGCGATATGGCCCTTCTACTGTACCAAGCCCAACAATTTCACTACGACAGCTCAACCATGATCATGAGACTTAAAGCCAAAATTCAGGGTCTGGAAGAACAGATGAACTCTGTGAGTGAGAAAAGTTCCAAGTATGGACAAATAGCCGCTGAAGAAGTACCCAAGAGTTTATACTGCCTTGGTGTTCGGCTAACAACTGAATGGTTTAGGAACTCAAATTTACAGAGGAAACTTAAAGAAAAGAAGGAAACAGCGACCAAACTCAAAGATAGCAATCTGCATCATTTTTGCATATTTTCAGACAATATTCTGGCAACATCTGTGGTGGTGAATTCAACTGCTCTGAACTCGGAAAACCCTGATATGGTTGTTTTCCACCTAGTAACTGACGAAGTGAATTTTTCTGCTATGAAGGCATGGTTTTCCTTGAATAGTTTCCGAGGAGTTACTGTTGATGTTCAAAAATTTGAAGACTTTACCTGGCTTAATGCCTCCTACGTCCCTGTTCTCAAACAGCTCCAAGACTCAGATACTCAGAACTACTATTTCTCTGGCAACAGTGATGATAGCAAAACCCCAATCAAATTTCGGAACCCTAAGTACTTATCAATGCTTAATCACCTTCGGTTTTACATTCCAGAAGTATTTCCCAAGCTAAAGAAGGTAGTATTTCTCGATGATGATGTTGTGGTACAGAAAGACTTGTCTGGTTTGTTCTCCATTGATTTAAATGGTAATGTTAATGGGGCAGTGGAGACCTGCATGGAGACGTTTCATAGATACCACAAGTACCTAAATTACTCTCACCCACTCATTCGAGCACATTTTGACCCCGATGCTTGTGGGTGGGCATTTGGGATGAATGTTTTCGATTTGGTTGAGTGGAGAAAAAGGGACGTGACTGGCATTTATCACTATTGGCAGGAAAAAAATGTTGACCGCACGTTATGGAAACTCGGTACTTTACCTCCCGGGTTGTTGACTTTCTATGGGTTGACCAAGCCATTGGACGCCACATGGCACGTATTGGGGTTAGGGTACACGACTGTGGACCCACAGTTAATAGAGAAAGGGGCAGTTCTTCACTATAATGGGAACTCAAAGCCTTGGTTAAAGATTGGTATCGAAAAATACAAGCCGCTTTGGGACAAATATGTCGATTACTCTCATCCTTTATTACAACAGTGTAATGTTCATTGACATCGCCATGGGAGGTTATTTTTGCCGTGGCCCAATTAGGCATGTCAAGGGAGAATTTTGTACACTGGGATCTGTTTCTAGGGGTTTGTGAGATCAAGCTAGGTTGGTGGCTGTGATATATAGACTTAGTGAGCTTATTTATTCTGTTGTAATCTTCATTATTTACCTCCTATGATTTATTCATCTTGCCATCAGTTCTCTTTAGCTGGATATTTTGTTTTTCTCATGTATACTCATTGGCCTTTGCTTCAATGGATTATATGTTGTAGCTTTGTTGCCATTTCCTTCCATTGGGGTTCTGTTTTCTGATTGATTTTCGTCGAAGAAACCGAGAGTGTTTGCTTGTGTGGGCTATTTTTTAGGTCTGCGACTTGCGTTATCAATCAGCTTTGCTTGAAAGTCCTCATAAAGAACCGCTTGTGAGGCAGCAACTCTGTGTCTGCCTTTCACCATCTTATCCTTCCCAATTTTCATATTCCAACTATAAGCTTTATGGTGTGTTTGGTGTAGGAATTTTTTTAGAAAAAATGTAACAGAAAAAAAAATATTCTCTCACAAACAATTACCGATCCGAAAAGTTCCCTCAAAACTCAGCCTTTTACGTGGGAATTTGTGAAATAACCTGTTCCATGGATAGATGCACTGTAGGTTAAAGAAATGGGAAACTTATTTGAAATATCTTCAACCAAATGTATATATATATATATATACATATGCGAAACTCCGTCAAAATTGTCGTTGTAGTATAGTGGTAAGTATATCCGCCTGTCACGCGGATGACCCGGGTTCGATCCCCGGCAACGGCGTTTAATCCTTTTTTACATCCTTTGCGGTTAATTACATCTGACAGTCTTCATAATCTAGGCAAAACTTTCATTTGGTCCCCGTACTTTAAATTGTGACAGTACTAGTCCTATATTCTAAATAAGTGACAGATTTGGTTCCCAAAAGTCGAGAAAGGCAAATATTTGCTCCCTTCTATACTTTTTCGTCCATACAATTAATATCTCATATTAAGAGCCAATTTGTAATTATATTAATGTTAAGACGTGTAATGCACAGTAACGATAAGTTAGGGGTGCAAAGTAAAATTCTCGTCCTCACATAAAACTATGTCGTTTCGTCATTACGATTTCTTTTCTCTGTCACGTCTGCATCTTCTCCAGCCATTTCCCCTCTCTCTCTCTCTCTCTCTTTCACTCTCTGCCATGGCATCTTCCTGGGCGGCTCAGGCGGCTCGGCAAGCTCTAACCTCGGCTCGGCTTTCCTCCACATCATCGGCTTCTCAAGCCGCCAGCCTTGTCCAGCGCCGCGGCCTCGCCGGCGCCGCCGGTAAATCTCGATTTATTGATCAATCTGTAGATCTTCCGATTCGATGCAGTTATTTATTTATTTATTTAAATTAGTTTGTGTGGTTCATTCTGGTGGATAGTGTATCAGTGTATTCTATTTTAGAAAGATCTGTGTATGGATAGGTTTTGCTCATAGACTTAGAGTTTGTTATTATGAATTTAATCCCTATAGCTTTAACTTTGAAATGGAAGATTGAATATCCGGAATGTCCACACCAGAATCGCAACTTTAAATTAGTATCGGAGATGAACAATGTTCCTCTAGTTCGAGGGGAGCATTTTAGTAAACATCCTATGCTTTTAGAGCATTCCCACTAGCCTTTCTTATTTAATTTCTGTATTTCACTTGTTAAAAATTCACCTATCCTACTAGAAATTCAAAGTTTAGAAATTGCTCACACCATATTTTATAAGAAAATGTTAAATTAATTTTATATCATATAATAAAATATAAAAATATATTATCCCAAATTTTAACCAGGTTTTTGTAGTTATTATGAAAAAATTAAATTTTTTATTGGAGAAATTGTGAATAGGAGATTTTTCTATTGAGAAATCTGCTGTAACATTTCTAGAAAGTTTTATAGGGAAAAAAAAAAGATTGATGTGGCACATTTCTCATCCAAGATTTCTCATTTGAGAAATTAAAGAGGAGAAATCTAAAGTTTATGACTTTTATGAATGCTCGTAGGGATTGAATAGTGTTAGATATACTGATGTGAGTATCTCCTAAAGTTTAATTGCTAAATTTTGGATAAGGTCTCCCTATAGAGTGATTGGTGGGAGTGAGTATTGAAGCTGAGCAAGAAGTACCTATTGTCAGTAAGGAACAAGCGGTGTTGATGCAGATGAGAAAATAGTTTCATGATCATTAGCTTGCTACTTTGTTTTCATTTAATTAAGATATCTTCTTATAGCTAATTGAGATTTGATTAGATTGGGTTTGATACTCTTGGGAATTTTCTAGAAAAATTTACCCCTTTGGTTAGGTATTCAATTTTCAGTTTTTCAAAACTGGTGTTTGAGACTTTTTTGAGGTTGAGTTTTTTGAATACAAAAATTTGTTTGGTATTAGTTTTCTGAAATGAAAGGTGAGAATATTTGCATTGAGAATGTGAATATATATTGTTTTTTATTATTGGATATAAGAAAAAGATGAGAGGAAAAAAACTTGTGTCCGCTAGAAAAGAGGAAAAGCTAGTAGATGGGTCCACGTATCGAAAAAAATTGAGAGAGAGAAAGTGTTGATGGTATTGGGTCTTGTGCAAAAGTTTTGAAAACATCAAAATGAAGCTTTCAAATTTTCCTCTTCAAAGAAAGCTCGGCTTCTTAACTAAAAGTCAAAATGTTAAACCAAACAAACTTGAACCATTTCAGAAAAGAAAATTAAGTTAGAAAGCCTATCCAAACGCATCTATCTTAGGTATTTTTATAAGCCTGGGCTTATGATATAACTTTTTATTTGGAGTTGTGGTTTATGAATAAACCGTGATGTTTAGAAAAGAGTGGGGATCTCTTTTGTTTATCTTTTGTTCGTTTTCATCAAAAAGTCCACCCTTTTGTTTGTTTTTGTTAAAACATCCATCTATCTTTCATTTCTCAAATACGTCTTACTTCAATTTTCGTGTAAACAGAAATGTTATTGAACAAGGGTAAAATCCACCATGTCTTATGGATATGGAGGTATGAGTAGTTTTCAATATATTGGTGAACTCATTGAGGTGGAGTTAGTATACCAAGGGAAAAGTTGGTTCAAATAATATAATGGAAGAAGATATGTGATTCAATTGGTCGGTAAGAAAAATGTTGGTTTGTTGGGGGAGAGGATGCCTATAATGGGTAGGGAGATTGATTTGGGTTATTACCCCTCCGCAATTTTTGTTGCATTTGGAAGTAACAGAATGGCAAAGCTCTTTATGGTTTATTGCTGTCTGTTCATAGGGTAAAAGGGTGCTTTGCTCAGCGTTTCTTTTTGTTGGGTGTAACTATAGTTTCCTTTTTACTTGAGTGGATGTATAATTTTTGTTTGGGGACCTACAAAGACTTAATATGACTTAGTTTTTTTAATAGTTGGGAGGGTTTTTTCAGGATATAATTTCGGGTACATGGTTTACCAATTTCTTGTACAGGTGATGCTTTCTTGATAAGTGATAAAAAAATAAACGAGATGATATGGTTTTGCATAATGGTTGTTGATAGATGATTGTCTTATTGTAAAATAATACAAGTCAGTCATCTTTCCCTTGCAGCGAGCTTTTTCATAGAGTCTATCTCAGTGGTATGGTAATAACTTTTATGTGACTTATTTTAGATCACCATGGGCCTCCAAGGGTTGATTGCTGGAAAGATCCAATGAGTCCATCTAAATGGAAGGAGGAACATGTAAGTTATTGTTCAGGTTTTTATTTTTTTTAAAATCTTGTATTTATTTAGTCTTATTGATATTCATTCTTATTCAACGGCTTTTTCATTCTCCTCGATATTGCTTTCGTTCTCTGTCTATATGTTGTTCCTAACTTTATCATTGTTTGCTTCTATGCATGTGCACCTATTGGATGTGGGTATGGAGAAAATAGAGTTTAGTAGTTCTAGATGAAAGTCATCTTTTTGAAGTTGGAGGGGCTTTATTTATACACCTTATGTCCTCTACGATCACAATCAATAGAAGCCCTTGCACATGAGGTTCTCAATACTTGTATAGCTTTAATGAGTGAAATATGTCACAGAAAAGCAAAAGAGTCATCTTCCTTAATAGAAAAATGGTCCCGTTCCATTGCATGACTAGCTTATTCTCACTATTCCAGGTTCTCAGTGAATGAATATTTTTGTGAAAAACAACACTACCATAGTATGTGATTGTGTCTTACTCCTCTTATTCCTATAGACTCCTAAACGTAGGAGATGAGCACTATCCACAGCTATTCTTGTCCAACAATTCTTTCCTCAACACTCGTGAAGATTTTCTTGACGATCGGTAGATGCACAGTTTTAATATTCCTATATTATGCATTCTTCATATGTTCTTGTCTGGAATCTTTTATGCGTCCATTTGCATCTTATATCTACCCTCACGGAAGGAAGAAGGAAAAACGAGAGTACGTAAAATGATTACCAAAGGTACAAATGCAAAAAACTCACATTTATGTGTTTAATGCTTTGGCTTCATAGCTTGTATGCTCCACCCTTCTCGATAGTTGATGCAATATTCTTGAGAAAGAGGGAGGCATAAGTTCTTCACCTAGAAAAAGATCATAGATGTCTCTCCCACATTGTAACTAATGAATTACATTAGAATAAAATATTTTGCAATGAACGGATTTAGGGGCAAACTTTTCGGAAAGAAAATTTAGGATATGTCAGACTTAATAATTGTACTATTTCTGATTTCAAAGCCTGCCTTCAAACTGAACAACAGATCCCACAAGTGCTATAATGCCTTCAAAAGCTCAATCAAATCGTCTTTCAACTCTTTCCAAGGTAGTTGTGAAGTCATTTGTGTTAGAAAAGTAATTTAACCCAAGCCATTCAGCATGAATCCAAGCCTCACTCCAGCTCGTCTTGCCATCTCCTCTAGACACCACGCTCTTAATACTGAAGGTCTTCGCTTCATGACTATAGAATTAGAGAGACATCCGTTTGCTATTGCCAGAATATGTGGAATCTGCCCAAGCTTCTATGCCTCAGCCTCGCATATGTTGCACCCAGAGACCTGAGGGTATTTTGGCGAAAGTTATTCTGCAACTTCCACATTGGACTTGATTAGATTAATTAAGGAATGAGCCCTCTGATTAAATCTGGGTCCCTATTTGGTAGACTGTTATGTTAGGACACCTAGTAATAGGTTTGGGTTCCAACTTGTGTCCCTTTTTTTTGGAATGTTATTTTGATCTTTTAGAAGATCATTGTCCGAGTAGTTCATCAGTTCAATGGGTGCTGTGATTTTTAGACCTCGTCGTGGAAAAGCGAAAGGTTGTCTGTTCTCCTTTGAAATGGGGGTGCATGTGTAACTTGTAAACAGAAATCACTGACATGTGCGATCCATGAAAATGGTGATCTTTTCAACGAAACAGAAGTACATATGAACAATTACGCACATCATGTAAAATTGGAAATTTGTATAAAAAAAAAGAACCTGAGTTGCTTCCAAGAGGGACAAGGAACCCTAGTGTGAAGGAGTCGTATATGAGGGAATATTGGATGATAAGAATGAAAATTAAAAAAAATGAAAAACACAAAATGCAAGCAAACCAAAGGCAAGCATGCTCTTGTCAAGCCAAATAGGCTGGCCAAAAATTTGGTTCCATTTTCCACTCGAGCCAACCTGTAGCAATTGATTAGTTAGATCTTGGCCAAGTATATCCATTCATTCAAGAATCAAGATACCGTTCAAAAAGAAGATAGCGTTGAGGCTATTTTTCTTTCTATAAGTTTAAGTTAGGAAGCACGGACACTTCAAATCGGTTGCAGCACCCTTATTAGACTCTTCACGGACTCAGATTCTCCTTGGACACTCTAAGATGTGTATCGGACACTCCATTTGGCGTGTCCAAAATGACAAATAATAATTTTAATTTTGGATACTTAGGGGACTCTCCATAAGCACGTACCAAGGATACGATCATGGTCAAAGTTACCAATTTTCTTAACTTCGGGGGTCAATTATAAACTGTGGAGGTAGTGTAAGGTTATATGCTACTTAACTAGAAATGAAAATAGCGTTTAAAAACTTTAACCACACTTCTCACTTTTCATCTTCGATTGATTTAGATAGTGATGAACCTTTAAACATATTTATTCATTCACGCAATACATAAAATTATTATTTTTTTATTTTTTATCTTGCACATTTTTGTTAAATATTTTTACATAAAGTCTTCAGCTATTAACCAAAGTCCTTTTTTTTTTTTTTTTATCTTGTATCTGTTTTTTAAATATGGGTTTTCTAGTTCTTTTTCAAAGCTATTTTATTTTAGTAGTTATAAAATCATAATAAAAAAATAAAATAGGCCGAATCCCTACCACATATGTATCTCATATTTTTCAAAGTTGTTGAATTGGTGTCCGTATCCGTGTTCGAATCTGTGACAGTATCTGGATCCGTGCTTCTTAGAGTTTAAGTAATCTTAGCTCTATGTACTGTGTAATGATTTATTGTTAAGACTTGTAGAAAAATGTTTTTTATTCCAGTATCTTTTTCCAGGACAAATCCTTGAGACATAAATTTTTACTTTCATCTTTTTCTTTCTACTTTTGGGATGTCAAAAATTGGCCGGCCGGTTGCCAGAAGAGAAAGAAGAGAATATGAGTTTTTTTCAATCCATTGGACTTGCCTTACCTTTTCATAGGAGAGAGAGTCTCTGAATAACTTGCAAATTCCTCCTCCCTCCTGCATTTTCTTTTTGACATGGTTGCTTATGCAACTTTCCTTTTACCTCTCGTTGTACAAATAATTCTGATATAATATTTCAGACATCTAGTCTCAACTTTGCAGTTTGTGATTGCATCTTTAACTGGCTGGGGATTGCTGCTCTTTGGGGGATACAAGTTCTTCTCTGGAGGCAAGAAAGACAAGGAAGAGGTAATTTCCCTACTCTTTTTGTTTTGCTCTGTCCTTTGTTGCATTTTGTTTTCTTAAAACATGATTCCGGATAAAGAAAAGAAAAAGTTTGGGTGGCAAACTGTTTATAATGATATTAAATAAATGATCAGAGAGTCGTGATTTTCATCAAAGATTTACTTGTTACTTGTGAAATCAAGAATCCCATTTTTTTTATTTATTGATACTGTTAGTTTAACATTAATAGATCATCAAATACTACATTGCTATTATACCGTGTTCTGCATATTCTAGATACACTTGATTATAGAAGTTGTCCACTGTAACATTTGTTTATTGTAAAATAACAGGAAAAGAATATCTTGTTAGAAAGTAATTCTTGCCGAGTTTGTATCGTTTATTCCTCAATTCAGTTCATTTGCGAGTCATAGGTTTGAATCATTTGAGTTTAGGTTGGGATGTGATTGAACCATTAGAAACTCTTGATCATCCAAGGAGCTTCCGTATTTTAGTTGTTCACTTTTATCTTGGGAAAAGGGACAAGGCAGACATTTTGAACTAGGAAGACCTCTACAAAAAATGTACATAAGTAAATGCACATGTACATCGCAAGTAATGTTTTTAACTTTTACTGATTTTTTTCCTAATGACTGTTTTTAGCTTTTACTGATGATATTTTTTCCCATTTGCAGAAATTAGTGGAAGCATCACACTAGAACTCGGGATTCTTGTGAGGCTGTTTCTCTTGCTTTCTTAATAATGAGCTTGCTCAGTTGTCAAAGTTCTCTTCATTTTAGCCTTTCTTTGTTGGCTGATCATGCTAATGGCATTCATTATGCAATGGGTATGGTTTCCAATACGTTTTAACAGTGTTGTAGCTTTGACTTATGTTGGCTTCTTTTTTCATTCTATAAAACGTGTCGGATTTCTAACTCTGGTTTTTTGGGCATATTCCGATAATAAGCCGCAGTTGATTTATACTACTTAGATTGAATTGATATGGTTTATCAATTTTGGGCTGGCCGCCCTTCTTTTTCTTCAATTGGGGTTCAAATTGGTACGCAAGCGGTGTGTAGATACATGACACTTGTATACAATGTATGCATGATAACTGTGTACAACACTATTTGTGTATTAATTTGTACATCGGCGGCGGTGGATAAAAACTTAATTCAAATTATAATCCTTAAATGTTTCTGTCATCATCCTACAAGGTTGTGATCTCTATTCCTGTCGTTTTGTTTTCACCACACGTCCAGCATATATTATGATCTCAGATGCATATCCATGTGGCTTCAAAGTCATACGTGACTATGAATTTCCCCGAGGCGAAAGTGCAATGATTGTTTGATCCGTTGTCCAATTTCTTCCACAACACCAGCTATAAGCCACCCTGAGTTTCATACATATTTTGGATTCCTACAATTGGGAAATTGTTTTTAAAATCCGAAAAACATTTCTAACTCATTTTCGATGGCATGTTCACTTCTTAACTTGAGGAATTCATGTTATTTTCATCTTCCAATAAGCAACACAAGTGATGCAAATTGTAGTAGACATACACGGCAAGCATCAACATGACAAGTGATGCCCCTGCCCTAGAAACGAATAACCACGAGGAAAATTGGATTGGCAAAAAACAATAAGAATGTGAAGATTTGAGCCTTTATGGTTAGAAATTTCTAAATAGAACTTAGAACTCAGACTCATCCGTTTCTTCGCCATCAATTTCTTTATCTTCTTCCTGCTCTGCTTTAGATTGCGCGTTATCTTCCTCAGCCTCTTTCGTCTCCTCACCCTCTGCTTCTTCATTCTTCTTAGTCATTTTTTCTTCTTCGTCGATTTGATCAGCGCTTTCATTGTCATTTGTCTTTAGTCGTACCTGAAAACCATTTACATTTTCTCCAGATAGTTCAAGTTTGCCTGGTTTGTTATTATTTTCATCAACTGCAGTTGCATTGCTCAAAACATCAATACTCTCATTCCTTTGTGTTTCCGCAACACGCTCATTTGTAGAATTAACCTCCATCCTCTTCTCCACGTGTTCATCAACACCAAGTGTACCGTTTCCCCTCGGCTTGTTATCCAGACCATGTTCATCTTTCGCATGTATATCGGTACCTGTTTTAACTTCACCTAGGTGCATTCCCCGTCTCTGCAGTACCTCATCCACAATTCTCTTGTACTTTCCACTTTGTTGTCCATCCATACGAACTTTCCTATTCCGTTTCACACCATTTCGCTTTCGTTGTCTCGCAAGTAATGTCAATCTCTTGTCATTTGTATCATTTGCGTATCCACTTTCTTTCTCCATTCCATCATTACCATCCCTACCAGATGAGTTATCTTGCATTTCCAACTTCACCCCACCTCTGGAATTCATCTCCATTTGTCGACTTTCGCTGTTACCTCGTAAACTTAGGTTCTCTGTCTCCCTATTTGATGCTATTGCTTCTTCTTTGGTAGATTTAGCTTCTGTTTCGTCAACCGTCTCATTAGCTTGGAAACCCTCAGTTTTCGTTACTTCAATCTTATCACCACTCTTTTCATTCCCAATTTCGTCTCTCTGAACTTGATGTTGAAAATTATTGGTCGAATGTAGGGCTGAATTCGAAGGATCATCTGTACTGACCGACCAGATCCTAGTTGGGTTCTCGAGACGGTGTTTCAGCTCCTCGATTTCCGATTCTTTTTGTTTCAACGTCTCCATGAGAGTAATTACTTGAGGATTTTCCATGCGCGGTTCGGTATCTTTCTCTCTTAGAAATTTGATCTCGTTCTGCTTCTCCTCTAGTGCCGTTTCCAAGGTCTTCTGTTCATCTTTTAGCGACGAGATTGTGGATTGCATCTCCATTATCCTGCTATTGAGCTCCATCTTATGGGTTTGAATGGAGTACATCTTTGCTTTCATCTCTTCCATTTTTGTTTTCGTTTCCTTATTATGATCTCTTTCCTTCTGCAAAAGGACATTCAAAAACACAACTAAGAATTAAATAATTTCTTAGTTTATATCATATTGTTTCTGTTAAATAACTAGACCGATGGCGATACTGAAATTGCACCCTCAGATTTGCCAAAAAAAAAGGGCCTTGGAAGCAGCTATTTCACTACAAGTTATTCACATCCTGTGATATTTTAGCAGTATTACTTTTCTTAATCTATTTTTGTTTAGGAAACTTTTGTTTTAAATGCATATAATATTTTGCAAAGGTGTAAATAAATGTCGGACAAAGTAGCTCTGTATGTCTTAAGTGAAGAGTAATTCTACGCAAGTGCGTGTTAATTTTCATAATTAGGAAAGGACGAGGTTTTATACAAACAAGTTTGTAAGATTTTCCTAAAAACAACCATTTAAAAAATATCACGTAGGATTATTGTAGACTTATGTTCTTTAAAAGATTGTGTTTATACCCACAACATCATATGCTTCACATTTGTCCTTTTTTTTAATCTTCAATCAAAAAATAAATAAATAAAAGAGTTTCTTCTTTATTTGTTCTTGATGCATTTAATCCATCTAAAATCTAACATATCCATGATTAATCCTCGAAAATAAGGGTCCGAACAAAACGCATCCTTGTCGCCCCCTGTTAAGATGCTATGATTTTCTTATCGAACATACTATTTAGAAATGGAAAATTTGTACATTCCGCTCCTCTACATGTCTGTAATTTAGTCCCCTAATTGGAAATCTCAGTTCTCAACAATCTAAGCTTGATCATGTTTTTATTTTTTATCATCATTATCATATTTTCAGTTTCATTTTAGTAGATCAAAACGCACATGTAACACTAATTTGTCGAGCAGCCTATAAATGAAATATTCCTAACTACGATCCAACAATCAGATTGTTATTCCCACTAGTATTTCTCATTTAATTTCTAAATCCTAGTTAATAAATTAATATTTTATAAAATACATACTTTCTCAACAGCTTCTTAAAAATATGATAATCATAAATCATACAATAATAAAATATAAAAGTATGTTTTTTCCTGTTCTGAATTCGGATTTAATAATTTTGGTGAAAAAATTAATATTTTTTAATAGATATATTGCGAAAAGTTGGTTTTACTAGTCAGAAATTTAATGCAGCAGTTTTCGCAAGATTTTTAGGGGTGAAAAAAAAGAATTTCTTTAAACGACTACTGTGAAACATTTCTGACCCCGAATTGAGAAATTAAACAAAAGTGATCGATGGGAATGCTCTAAGCATTTGCATGCAGTACAGATGGCATGCAGAGAATACACACATAGTTACGTATATTGACAGACCGAAAGGGACAGTGGGTCACAGTTGACCCATGACTCCAAAATTTTGACAAATTTTATAAGTAAAATTTGAATTTTTTTTAGTAAAGTCCATTATACACCTTTCTTGAGAAAATATTATTGCCCCTGCATATATAACTTACAGGCAGAGACTGAAGTATAAAATTTATGGGTCCGACTGAATCTAAATAAAAAAAATTACATTATAAATTTAACAATAAAATTACAAAAAAAAAAAAAATATTAAATTAAAATTTTTGGCTGGAATGAATAAATTATGAGTATGACTGTATCCTGTTAGCAAACTATTAGGTACATCTCCGCGTACAGAATCATTCTCCCAACATAAAAATCATGAGTCCGCCACTGGTAATTTGTGTGTGTGAGAGAGAGAAAGAGCGAGAGAGAGAGAGAGAGACCTGAAGGAGGAGGTGAAGGGAGATGAGCTGATGATCCTTCTCTTTGACAAGTAAGCTAAATATGCGCCCCTCTCTCAGCTTTTGCAAAACCATCACCCCCAAAATAGCTGCCCCAAATGCCAATAATAGCATTATTGCATATTGTCTACCCCTGCTTTTAACACTACTATTATGCCCCTTCATTCCTAGCTCTATCTTTCTCAAGAAAATGAAAAAGGAATTATATATATATATATGTTAAGATGTTAGTATTTGGTACTAATTTCACTTGTTATATATATCATTATATGTATGTAGTGATCACAGTTTTCTTGTTGCTAGTCACCCAAAAGGAGCCTTCAAGCTGTTCAAACTCCCCTCTTTCTCTCTCTTCTATCTCTATTGATTGACAAACATATACATACATACAATACATAATGAAGGGGCTGGTACAAATTCCTTTTGGTCCCCTCGTTTTCAACTGAAAGCTTGTTGGCCCTTCATTTTGAGACTGTGAAGGATTTGGTCTCTAGATATAAGAAAATTGACATTTGTAATCCCTTCCGTGGTTGCTTTGGGTAAGTACAAATAATTATTGTGTAATATGGCTATTTTTTAAATAAACATCATGCATATTGAGTTTTAAAATTGGCCACCATATGAAAATAACATGTTGCATTGGCAATTTCAAGACGGGTAGAAAAGGGTTACGATTTTTTTGGGTCCGAAATTTTCTATAGAATATGACGTGTGTAAAGTTTAAGAATTTTACAATTTGTATAGGTATCAGTTCCCTCTAAGTTTCTATGATACCTTTACATTTAACTTGGAAATAATTGGACTGCTCTTTCTTCATCTTTATTCTCAGGAATTTAGAGTCGGCTAAGGGGTGAGTGCAACTCGAGTACTTACTAGGAAGTCACCAATCCTTATACTTTTCTTGCTAAAAAGCATACTACTCCTAGAATGCAACATGAGTACTTGCTAGGAAGACACCAATCCTAGTAATATTCCCATCACAATTAACTTCGGAATTTTTATAGGATTCAGTTTAAAGTATTGACATAATCAAACCCATGAGATGTAATTGGTTTTGCTAGCTGTCCATACAAACTTACTGTCACCCTCCTCTTTTATCTAGACTTACATACAAAAAATACATAGGCAAAGTTAATAGGTAGAACCGTCCCATTGTGCAAAAATTCCGAATTCCACCACCGAGTTCTTGTATGTGGTGAATATATGCATCCTACATCTTTTTCTAATATTAGTAACCTAAACGTGCTCAAATTTTGAAAAAGATAGAAATGTGGATAGTCATAAAATGGGGACCAAATGGGACTTTTATTTTTATTTTTTTTGTTCTCAAACTTTGGGGATCTCGCTTGTAACTAGTCCGGAAGTGGCGGAGTAAGCTAAGGTTTTTGACCATGCATGGGAATTGTGCCAAGCATCGAGACAAGCGACTTTTCGCATTTAAACTGAAATATTAATAATAACTTACTCCATTCTTTTTAATTGTTAATTTATGTTTGGACACACTAATTAAATTAATAACTAGTAAATATAAAATAGACATAAATATTTTTAGTAAATACAACTAATTTTTATTTTTCTTAATAAAAATAATTAATACTCTCTCCTTTATTTTTTAAGTGTCCTTCTAACAAAATAAAACAATTCATAAATAAGCATTCCTTTCATGATCCAATGTATAAAATTGGTAAATTATCTAAATTATCCTTACATGAATAAGAGAGAGAGCTGGTGTATTAATTATTTCCATTATGGAGAATAAGAGTTAATTGTATTTATTAGAGATGTTTTTGTCCATTCTTAGTTAGTGTGCCTAAGTTTAAATGGACAATTAAAAAAAATGGGGGAAGTACACCAATTCTCTCTCTTATTTATGTAAGAACAATTTATGTAATTTCTTAATTTTATATATTAAAATTATAAAAAAGATACTTATTTAGGAGTTTTTTTATTTTGTAAAAAGTTCACTTACAAAAAGAACAGAGGGGATTTATATTTAATTGCATGTGCTTGGCTATTTTCCATTAATTGAACGAGGAGCTGCCAATGGAAAATTTAAGACGCTTTTGGATCCAAATCAAACGACAATGGTATATTGTTTCTTTTAGAATTTAAGTTTTGATCTATCGTTCAAATTATTTGTCCTACTAAAATAAAATTAATTCTAGGTTTTGGATTTAGATTCAACGACCGGTAACCATGAATTTTCTAATGGCATTCCCCATCTCTGCAAATACCCATGAACAAAGCTGCAAAAGGCTTATGATTAATATAATTAGAAAGTTTATAGTCAACTTTCTAAAAAGTTTTTGGCTTTTTGTATAGCACAAGAAATGATTCATTCACGTGATAATGCCACACACCTGCGCTTGTATATGAAAAGGGTTGAAAAATTGGGGGAAAAAAAATATAACACATGCAGGATTGCAGGATTTACAATAAACAAAAATGCAATGTAATCTACGTAAAATTAATTAAACAAGGTCGCGTAGAAGAGAAAGAAAATTAATGTTATATATATACATATTTTTTCCTGTGTAAATATTCTTCAAATGATTTGTTTTCTTCCTAGATACAACTAAAGAATCATTGAATACAAAATCATCAAAGTGAGCAGGCCTCAAAATCGCTAAACTCTTCTAACCAAATCTCTGAAGACCGATACACAAAATGAGTCCTAAAATCAAGCTTTGTTACTTTATCACTACTAACCAAATAGGGGTCATTGTAACCTCGGTGAAACACTTAAGAAAAACTATACGCCTTTCGGTCGACAAATTAGCAAAAAGCATACGAGGCATTCCTTGTCGGAATGAGGGTGACGCTTGATTTAGGAACAACAGAATGATTACAAGCCTGGATTCAAAACTAATCGTAAAGACATATCACAGGGGAATGTGCAACAATTTGATTGAACTGCAACACTTTATAATGCTCTACTGTGCGTGTACGACCAATGATTCTAAACTCATATTGTTTAGAGCACTTATATCAGATTACCTAAAAATGATTATTTTCCTATTTTAGGTAATAATGTTTATTTTATTGCATGCATCGTATTACTAGTTGTTCTTTAAAATAAAAAATAAATAAAATGGTTCTCCAAATATAAAAAATCAAAAACCATTAGTTAAAAATCAAATTCTGTTTCCTCCCATATGTGGCTATCTCTCTCCCTTCCCAATTAGTTGTATCAAAATTAATATTTTAACCAATTTTTCTTCCCCTTATTTTTTTTAAAAGAATATAGCTTTAAATTCGTCAAATATATTTTTTTTATGCTATAAACCGTATTAAAACTTATAAAATATACTTCAATAAGAGATCCATATTGATATACAAATTTAAGAATTTTCAATGAAAAATTAGCATAAAAAGATGTATTTGGTTATAAATATAAATTTTAAGTATAACTATTATTAATATTACTTTAATATTTAAAAAAAATATATAGGTAATATGATGCGAAGTCTAATGAATAGAAATTATGTAAAATAAAGATAAAAATAATTTTATATACACATATTAGAGAATCTATTAAAATAAACTGATTTGAATGACTCAAGGAGCAAATTTTGCTCTCAATATTCATTTCATTCATGCATTTAATCAAATAACCGTACATCAAATAGATATACATAAAGTGCTAATTGTAACTTCCAGTATAAGTATCAATTACCACCCACTACCTTCCACTAACCTTACTGCAGTCAACTTCTAGCCTATGGCTTTTGTACAGATCTAATTTTCTATCTCTACTATAAAAAATACTAAGGGGCTCCAAAGTTTTTTTTTATTTTTGTTCGTATCCAAAATGATCTTATATACTACTACTATTATATCATATTTCATATCATATATAATAAATTAAAATGATAGTCTCAAAGACATATTGTGCCAACTGTCATTTCTAATTGTTTAATATTTTTATATTAATATATTAATTGCACATGATAACCATAAGTTACATGGAATAAGCAATGGATATATAATAATAATGTATTGTAAATAAATAAAAACGGATTATATACAAATTGAAAAATCCATGAATTATATGTGAGAATTTACGGAGTCATAAAAGGGGTATTTATACTTGAAAAAAATCAAATCACCCATTCATGGAATATGATGATTTATAAAGATATAAAATTGTCATTTATATTCCACATAAATAACTTAGCAAAATGATAGCCTACTATGGCGTTTTCTCTCCAATCTTTCTTTCCCATATTTCTTCCATGAAAATATTATATTTTTCTCATCACATAAATAATATTCCAAGTCCATATAAATTTTATATGTTTATGCATGAAATATTATATTTAATCTGACATGATATAGGTTTTCCTTTTATTATTTTTATTTTTTTATAACCTAATTGTTATTTATATAACTTTGCTTATTAATTTGATGCTTAATTTTTATAGGTTATGATAATGACTCGTGGAAATTTGATGATGAGTATGATACAATATTATGTTATAATTCATTTTGCATCACATGGTTTAAATTTTATGATGTATTGAATAATTTTTATGTCTTGCACCATTGCCATCTTACTAATAATTGTTTATTATTTATAATTTTTATTTTTTGTTTTATAGACTACAACTAACAAATAACTATAACTGAAGCTATGATGAGAATGATATTTTGCATACCACAATGAAAAACGTAAGAAATTTTCTAAGCAATTGATTTTGATAAAAGACTATAATAAAACAATTTTTTGGTTATAATCGAATAAAACTAAGGGGTTCCCAATTTTTTTTGAGTGATTAAATTTAATATTTTTTTACCCAAAAAATATGTACTTACTAAAGCAATTTTAATATTAATTCAAAATATTTTTTACATAATAATAATATGAAAAATTATTTTATCTTTTTCATATCATATTAATAGAATTATGCATAGTCCCTTGCATGTGCACATATTTGTACACTAGTAATATAAATAAAGATGTTCTTCAAATATAAAGAAAAAGATATCACGACAAAGTGGCCCGGTTCTATCACTCGCCTTTCCTTCGGAATGAACCTTGTGTTCAAGGTTCAATACGATTAGCTTCCACTTATAGCATTTCATTATTCCCCGATTTGGCATTAACTGCCAATACCTTCCTCGATCAAAAACAATTGTCAATCGAGGTTTTTTTCGTTGCATCAACTACTTTTCTTATAGTAAAGTGACTTTTCAACTACTTTTCTTAAATAAAAACTGGAATATATATAGGCACAGACTAAAAAGGAATATAAGACCATAAAAATGAGACAGAGAAAGTATAAATGATAGTGCAAATCTTTTAATGAGAATCACATAGGTCACAGTCAAACTTTTACCACATCACCATCTTGAGTTATATTTGGTGCGTTTACATGCTCTTGCAATGGTAATGGTAAGGGATGATGTTGATATTGAAAACCATGGAAGCAAAATATGAAGTGACGGTAGGCTTTGTAAAACCATCAGCAAGCTAGTCTTTACTATATAAAATACAAACCTCTATAGATTTGTCAGCAACCTGATCACAAAAGAAATGATAATCAATCTCAATGTGTTCCGTACAAATATGAAATGCCGGGTTGGCCATGAGATAAGTAGCCTCAATGTTATCACAATGAATAATAGGGGCACGGTTGATCGGGAAGCCAAGCTCACGAAGCAAGTATATAAACCACAACAACTTGGCAGCCATGTTAGCCATTACCTTGTAGTCTATCTTAGTGCTAGAATGGGAAAAAGTAGGTTGCTTTTTAGAAGAACAAGAGATAAGATTTGAACCAAGGAACATACAATAACATGTAGTAGAATATCAATTATCAGGACACCCAGCCCATTCGATATCAGAAAAGGCAAATAGATGGTGCTAAGAGCTTTTGCAAAGAAGTAAGCTATAGTGTATAGTACGCTTAAGATAATGAAGAATGTGCTAAACGACCATAAAGTAAAATGAGTACATGTGATGTAGAAATTGGCATACTCTATTAATTGCAAAGAACATACTTGGTCTCATAAGGGAGGGGTATTGTAGTGTTCCTATTGTAGTACAAAAAAAAAAGAGTAGGATCATTCAACATATCATTGTTAAAACTGTCAAGTTTTGCAAAGATAGACATTGCGGATGTAACAGGTTTAGAGGCCAATATATTGGTACTTTTAGCGATAGCATGAATGTATGTTGATGGGAAATAAATAAGACTTTCCAAACCATCAAAGCAGTGACCCCAGGAAATAATGCAAAGGACTAAGATCACGAACAGCAAAGGTATCCTATAGTTGTCAAATGACTCCGGCGACAACTATAATGGAAGATCCCGTTACAATAATATCGTCTAAATATAGAAGAATATCTAAATGATAATTTGAATTATGCAATATTAAAAGCGAGGAATCCGATTCGCTGCTATAAAAACCAATGGAATATAGGTGCTGACTGAGATGCAAACACCATGCCTGAGATGCATTTTTGACCATGTATAGAGATTTTCTTAGCTTGCACACATGATTATGGAGGGTTGGATGTACAAATCCCGGATATAGACCTCATCGGTAAGGTGTTCATGTAGAAAATCGTTACTCACATCAGGCTGAGACATATGCCATCAACCCATCGCTTTGGTGAAAACTAACTAAATATTGATTGGATATACTATAGATGCATCCGTACCAATATAGTTGATGCCCTCCCTTTGGTAAAAACCTTTGGCTACAAGTTGAGCATTGTAGCTTTCAATAGTGCCATCAGCCTGTCGCTTGATTTTAAAGATCTATTTTCATCCCACCACATTTTGTCGATGCTACAAAGGTATCAAGTTCCAAGTACCATTTTGTAAAAAGGCGGTAAATTCGTCACTTATGGCTTTACGCCATTGTGAATATTTAACATCGTTAGTGAAACAAGCCGACTTAATTCGGTATTCAAGCATTGAGTAACAAAGGAGCGTGGCAAAGGCCACCAAATCATCCCATCATAATATTTCTTACGAGTAGAAATATTGTTGCCTGCCTAGTCAGTTTAGGATGAGTACAACCCTAAGACACAATTGACCAAGTAACAGTGTGATCTTGTTCATTTCCGGAGTAGACTGGTGGCAAGGCGGGATGTTGGCTAATGGGTAAAGGCTTTGTATGGGGCTGGTCTAATTGAGCAATAGTTGGGCTGTTATGGCAGAGATTATGGGTCTAGAATGAGAAGACGGGCTTGGAGACCGAGTGATGATGGGTTAGGCCTGTCACATCTCGAAATCCATGAACCGAGGATGTGAGATAAATGAAAGAAAAATAATAATACTATAACTAACCAAACCACCTCAGCTACCAACAACAGCCTGCCATAAATATATACATAATATGGCTTTCTCTATAGTAACACTATATGATGAATAAGAATTAAAGTGCACATATATAATACAACATACTGAGCTAAATGTTCATCTAAATAAATGAAGAAATATACATCATCGTCATCATCTAGACTATATTAATGCATTTATTGTGAAGCTCTGCCAAAAGCAACTACCAATATCCTTCTCTACAAATGCATGCTCCATCAACATAATCTGTACTTTACTCCATCACCTTACAAAACCACGTAAGGCCAAATGCAAGTGCAACAAAAATATACAGGTTAGATTTTAAATAATACTATAAAAATGACTATAAATATGTATAAGTCATGAATGCACATGCAAACATATACACTTAACTATGAATAACGAGTTAAGTAATATATGTCTACGGCTTGAAAGGCGAATACTATGTATACAATGTACATTCACTAAGCATGAGGAGTAAATACTAAATCTATAACATATATACTCTCAGCATGTGGATAGTACTATATACTTCCTTGTGCTACGCCATCATCATCATCGTCATTCTATACCGTCGCCCTTAATAATCGCTATTGCCAATGCACATCACCATCGCTAACGCCAATGTCAATGCCTACGCCATCGCCAAAGCCTATACCATTGCCAACGCAAATCGCCAACGCTTACACATATGCCATCGCCAATGCTTATGCATAGACTATTGCCTATGCATACACTATCGCCTATGCATACGCCATCGCCAATGCCTATGCATACGCTATTGCCAATGCCTACGACATTGCCACAAATATCCGCCATATCCTGTGACGCGGTCGATGCATTGTTTGACCTGCGACACCAAACGGTAATGAGATCGATGCCTAGATACACCACTTTAAGGAACCGCCACTCCTCACAGTGACACGATCTATGCTTGACATGACTCGCCACTCCACACAGTGGCCCGATCATATCTCCTGTGACTGCACTCTATAAGAGGCTCATTCATAGGAATAATACTACGCACCCCAGCCAAGGTCTTATATGACGGCACCTGCAGGAGGCTCACTCATAGGAATAATGCTGCACACCCCCGCCAAGGTCTTCTATGATGGCACTTTGTAAGAGGCTCATAATCATGGGAAACTACACCTAACGAAGGCAGCATATGCCCCCGACTCTACATAATAAGGGCAGCTCATACCCCCGACCCAGCATAATGAAGGCAACTCATGCCTCCGACCCCGTATAATGAAGGCAACTCATGCCCCCGAACAATGCTAACGGAGATAACACATGCCTTTGAACATGAATCCCGACTCAGAATTGTCGGGCGGTCTCTCCGAAGGGCATCAATCCTTACTTAGAGTTGTCAAGTGCTCTCCCCAAAGGGCATACAGCCTAACTCAGAGCTGCTAGATGCTCTCCTCGAATGACATACACATCCATATCATGTATAACATCTCTAACCACATCATCGAACACCGAATCATGACCCAAAGCTATCAGGCACTCTTACATATATAAGTATCTCTCATATATGTATTTCCATACGCATATATATATATTTATATATATATATACGTTAGACATATATATGTTATATATATATATATGTGAAAATATATATATATATATA
>MKEJ01039160.1:0-12133 GCA_001753735.1 Embelia ribes
ACTCCATCCAACAAATCGGAAACCGACATGGTTGCCCATTCAGAGCCTCAAAAGTCACCATACCAATACTCGAGTAATAACTATTATTATAAGCAAACTCAGCCAAGTGTAGATGATCCTCTGTTAATTACTTCTCATATGTCCTATCTCGCCACATTTGCTACACTAAGTCTAAGGGAAGAACCGAATCATATGCCCCTCATCTCCATACTGGTAGCACCTCTTTCTATATGGGTTCCCACTTCCAATGGTAGCTGACGGCTTTTGTTGCGATTACCCTATCGAACTCCGGACCTCATATTCTGAGCCTCTCTTCTGGCTCCAATTATCCCCACTCGGAGCACTCCAACTAGAACGATTTTGTCCACCTCCAACTGACCAAAATTGATTGCTCTGCCTCGAATTTTTACTATTCCCCCGTTACGACTATCTCCATAACTGAATCTATCCTTCAGTCCCTCTCTTCTCAAATATCCTCTTCATATCCTTTTCCAACCATTCTTGTCGCTTTGCCTTCTCAACTAGTTCCTCTAACCTCATTCCTCCTGCAGCCACTACATTCGTTCAGATTCTAGTGCATAACCTATTCAGGAACCTCCAAATCTTCTCATCTTCTGTTGCCACATACTTCGAAGCATAGCAAGCATACACAATAAACTTGTGCATATAATCCACAACCATATCATTTTCCTGTTTCAACTTCAGAAACTCTTCTTTCATCTGCTATCGTTTTGTCAATGAGAAGTACATACCCAATAAGACAATGCTGAAGCCTTCCCAAGTAAGATCTCCTACCCCATGTAACGTATGGTGCCCCTTCCATCATTTCACTACCTCACCTATAAACATGATCGGGGCCACTTATGCCATCAATAGCAAATTGGTGGAAAAATGATGTTCTATTCCCGTTAGCCACCTATCCGCCTCCATTGGGTCAGCTCGACCCTTAAATATCAAATTCGTAAACCTGCTCAATTCCTCCTATTTTCTCAATGTGCTCATTTCCATTGTTTCAATCTCATTAGTGTGCCCTGTCACCTATCAAGTACTATACAAACCATCTCCCAATTCTATTCCCCTATCAACACCAACAACTAGGCTAAATCCTTATTGACTATCATAGGTGTAGCCCCAACCGTTTCCACAATGAATGCAACAGGTGGAACCACACCTTAGATGCCAACAAATGCTAGTTTTTCTCTTATCTTCTTCCCCTGGCTCACTTTCTATAAGGAAAATACAATTAATCTCCTGAATGGGCAAGTCATTAATAATTCGTTCATAAGTATTGTATTCCGATGACGTCTCTGGTTATGTCGGGGGCAGATCAAGAATTATCGTCGCCGTTCTCATGGCCTAAATCTGGGCTCATGTGCTATAAACCATCCTCTCAGTCGGTGGTGTGGGTTTTTACACCCTTACACACAATTATACCTCTACAATTTCCACTAGTACCATGGCTCTCGCTTCCTCTACTTCTTGGTATGTCTATAACAAAAAATAACTCAAGTCAATTGCATGTTTGCATTATGTTATGTTGGTAAAATGCAAGGTAACCAAAATACATGGCAATTAGTTAGATAACTTTATCCACAGGTAAAAGCTCCATATTGGGCGGACAAGGCGTCCAATGCCTAACCAGCATGGATTTAATATGACAACATCCATTTCCAACCCATCACCTATTTTCCATCTAAAAAATGCTTTGTTGAAAAATGCGACTTGTGAATTGAAGCACCCAAAATACACAAGGCACATAAGTACACCCAAAGCATCCAAGTCCCTAAATGCCTACCTAACTTCTAGATGTAACTCACTCGAGGACATCTAACTCGACACCCACCAGTTCCTAAGGTAGTTCGTATAACTTGAGTTCTAATACCAAATAGTCACACCCTGGGATTCACAGCACATCCCAAGCAAGTGACTTACATAACTTCACATACAATGAAAGATAATACTTCTCAAATAAACATCATTTTTTTCAACATATCATAAAACATCAATTTAGGCTTAAAATAGTTTGCTCATTTATTTGAAAACACCAAAGTCTCAAAATATCATCTTGGCACAACGGCTTACAATTTTTGAAATAAACTAAACATTGCTCTTAAATCACTAAAACAAAATCAAACTACTACCTATAGACTCGAGTGAACTCCACTAACTCTAATCCTGAATATGAACTCCACCGGTACCTGTTCTTATTTGGAATAACAAAATAAACTTAAACAGGCAGTTAGTTTTACTATGTTTGCGAGTAGAACGTCAAGAAATTATGCTTGTGAAAATAAACAACCAAAGTACAACAATAAATACATCAATACAAAGAAAGAACCAAATAATGTATGTACTCATTTCATTATATCATAATTTTTCTCTTGTTATGGTACACAATTCTCAAATTTTCATAGTTTAACACCATATTTATACATACACACCACGGGTTGTGCCTCTCCCTTGACTTTACACGTAAATGTTTCATTGGAAAGTCTACCCTACCCTAGGTCCCACTTGGAACCCATAAGCATTAGTACAATAGAGGGCTAGTCCTCGAACCCTCTCATGGGGGCAGTCCTCACACCCTATATAGGCACCTTCTCCATTTAGAAGGCTAGTCCTCACACCCTTTAAATATAGAACTCAATATATTTACTTCAATAGGAATTCTCAATTCTAATGTTCTCGTTATGTTTTCTTCTGTCAAAAGCAACTCAACTCAAATCTCTCATAAATCACACACTACTTTGTTATACAAGTTCTCAATTTATACTACTCGTAATAGCACACAAGTATCTACCACACATTAGGGAACAAAAGAACATAATTGCAACTCATAAAGACAATCACACAAAGACTCGTGGTTCTAATCATAAAAAAAAGTTAATTCTAATTGCACCCAAGGTTTGGTGCGTAACTCCTCAGATTGCTTTACGAAGAACCCTAACTTCCACCTCCACCAAACTGACCACCTAATTTATGATCACTTATGAGTAATTAACACAAAATCAATCATTATTCTTATAAATGAACGTCAGTTAATCATCTACTTAACAGATGGTGAATTAGGGTTGTCAAAGGATGGAACCTATATGATGAATTCTTACCTCACATGATAGAGAATGAAAAGAAGAACCCTAATCTATTTTTATATTGATAATCGGGATGAGTTACGTCGTTAAATTTGATGATATTAGCCCTAAAAATTACTCTATCTCTTCTTTTTGCCTATTAGTTCATGTTTGTATCATAAAAATTATATTTATTTTGCCCTACGCTTGAAAATATAACATTTAGAAGTTTAATAGTTCAATCCATCAAACTATAGGTTCGATCAATCGAACCTTTCAAGTTAGATGTTTCACTTTTCGATCATATTCAATCTATCCAACTCCTAGATATGCCCCCTGGTGCAAAAAGCAGATATTTCTCCTTATTTGACCTCAAATTGGCTTTTGGTTAAAACATGAAAGTTGTAGATAACTGAAATATCTTTCCAATGGTATATAGTAGCCTTAATCGTATTTACGGTTTAGGAGTTATGCCCAAAATACCAAATTGTTGATTCGAATCTCCCCAACCCCCCTAACCGCCCATTACAATGTTAATCTCATTGTTTTAAATTTATAATTCGTAAAATAATTAGTAGAGCCTTACACAAATCCTCTTCATAAATAATCAACATATAACCCATCAAATTTGTTGATCACTATCTTTTCCCTTGAGTTATCCTTGCAGATTTCTTTTGAAGTAACAAGCCCTAAACCAATAGTTCCACACCAAGCACAAAGCTTGTGTTATGATACTACTTGTTTTGGGTAATCGCACCATAACAAAGTTGGGGTTGAACCAATTATCGGTGCAAAACTATGAAAGCAACAATAAAAAGATATTCATCAAATTGTCAAGAAAGATACCAAGATAAAGCCAATGACAAAAGAGAAAAGACGCTGCTGAAATAACTAAGAAATTGTAAAAATCCCACAAATTTTATTATAGCTAGATCAATGTTGCAATAAAAGCTTGTATTCACCGTCTAGATACCCAAGGATTTCCTTGAGACAATCCACCAAGAATACTACTTGGATTTTTCCCATATCACTCATCTTTAGTATTTTCCCCTTTGAAAACCCTTCATTGCACATTCTCAATAATTTTTTGAGCCTCACAAGTGTAATTGTTTATTGATCTCACATCCTAATACAAGTTCTATCTAATACATATAAGGTATATAAGGAAATTGAGTATTTATAGGAAACAAAAACAAAAACAAAAACAAAAACAAAAACAAAAACAAAAACAAAAACAAAAACAAAAACAAAAATAAAAATAAAAATAAAAACAAAAACGAAAACAAAAACAAAAAAAATGCAAAGCACCACAAACAACATTTGGTGATCATCACCATGCAAAGTTGGTAATCCATCATCAAAGCTTGTTTGAAATTTTAAGTTTTGTTTGATTTTGAACCTGTACAAAAGTAATCTAAGAACACCGTTGTCTATTTCTCAACCTCCGTTGTACACCAAATTTGAGCCAATCTCCTAATAATCTCCATTTGTGGCAAAAATATCAATTCATCCAAACAAGCACCACCATTAAAGAACCGCGATAACTATACTCCATAACTCGACTTCAAATTAGATCACCTTACCATCACCTTTAAAACCAAGAGATAACCATCCCTCTTGATCTATAAATCCAATTTCGACTTAGTGACTACTCAATCACCATGTGCTACTTGACTCGACCACCAAATATTTTTCAGACAAGTCGCATGTCAAATCCCATATAGGTCCATCGTGCAACCACGACTTTTGTTTCTATGACTACACTATCACCTGGGGTTAACTATGACACCAATTTACCTTGGCGTCAACCCTTCTCCATAACCAACGAACATCTTTGACTACGATATTATACCTCACTGCCAAAGAAACATCACAACTTTGAATCCTTGCCAAATGACTCCGATGATACATTGACTATCTTGCCATTCCATAACTTCAACTTCCTCATCATGAACGTGTAACTCTGATGATAATACTAATCACCTTGAAACACCATCGCAATGATGAAGAAAATGAGCAATAACAACTCCACATGCCAAAAATGATACCATCTATAGCATCTAGAATTGTAGGGTCATTACAATTTGTAGATGATTCAAACTTGATCTTCACAACCTTCAAAAATTTCTACTCCATTCTTTAGCACCTCCCCACAATATCTACCTTAACTCTCAAATAGTATCTTAGAAGCTCCAAACCAGCCTAAAGAAAATAGAGTTCTTTTTTAGGCCCAAGTTATGTTCTGCGTCCATCTTGTATCTTGAGTTTCATCATTCTTCCATCACAACCATAATATCACCAACCAGATCGTCACCTATGGAAATCCAAACCCAATCTTGACAGCCATATGCCCTATTCAAAATATCTTGGTGAGCGTTCCAACATTTCCAACCTAACTGTCTAGCTAACACGCATCCACATATCTTTATCTTCTTCAAATAATCAAGAAACTTATAGCATTGAGTTTCTACCATACTTAAGAATTCATATCTATGGGTATTATCAACAAAACCACCAAAACACTATCAAATGTAACTTTGACTAAACAACGTACTCCATCTATACTCATATACCACTTATTAGGAGATTAACCGGCCTTAGACACTTTGGGTACAACCAATGAATCCCTCCCATGACTATAACATGGAAGAAAACTTATAAATGTATATAGCCAAAATAAAAACAAGCAAATCACAGTCATATGTGCTTGAAAAGACAAAAGAACACCACGATATTTTTTAACGAGGTTCACCCACTATCTAAGGTTACATCTTCTAATTATTGTATTATAATAAATTATTATAATTACAATGAAATAATTCCCCAATTTTCCAAATATGTAGAATCACCTAACACCCAAGAAATTTTAACCTGAGAGAATTTTTCTTGTCCAATAAAGTTTCAATTGAAATCATTATCCATCTTATTAGGATTTTCTCCAACCGAAAGGCCTATGAATTTCTCTTGTAGTAGCCCTACTACAATATTCAAGATTCAGGGGATAAGAAGTTATGAGAACACCCTCCATATACCTCTCCAATGTGAACAAATAAGATACCCCTCAACCCATGAGGAAATCCCTCAAAAAGTAATCCCTTTATGAGTCTTTCTTGTTTCTCAAGTATATATAAAATCCCTAGGCATGTTTATATAGCCACAAGGTCATCTAATATAGATAGGAAAAATTGAGAAAAGGATAACAAATCACCTTTGATGAGCTCAGCCGATCAATAGTACACTTGTTGGGTGATCGATCAGACCAACATATGAAAAATAGAAACCTTGGATTGATCATATAGCCATGGATGATCAATCCAAAACAGATGTTTCACATACCAAGCTTAAATTTGATTCTAAAATACCCACAAGGATCTCAAAACCTCCATTGTTGATTTTTCAACTTCTATTGCGCATCGATTTTGAGTTATTTCCCAACATTATTATTAGTTTGTTAGATTTGCGGGGAAAAGTCTGATAAAATAAATATATTTGCACATTATATTAGATTAGGTTTGTATATAGAAAGACAAGATTGCTTAATTGATATATATAATTTATTTCAAATATTTTGATTGCTAAATTGATGTGGACATGTATCAAAAGTCTACACAGTCAATTGTCAAAAGACTAAGTGGTCGCTTGTTAAAAATTTATTCAACCATGTATTGCAATTAGAGAGAAAGTAACAACAAATTCAATCTTTATATTAATAAAAGATATCCAAATACCAAAACATAGGTTCAGCTTTTGTGGCCTAGCCTTTAGTGTGTAACTAGTCCGGATTTTTTAAATCAATTTATAAAATTATATAGATGTAATAATTATCCAAAAATTTTATGGGTACAACCAAAAGAGTTTACTCAGTATGGACCCTGGATTTTACATTAATACTAGACATTATTTAAGGATATTTTAAGTGAATTTGTGTATCACTCCCCGAATTGCCATAAATTCGAGGATGTGAACAAAAAGAAAAAAAATAATGCCAACATAACTACCATAAATCATATCCAATCAACAGCCCGACATGAAAACAACCTATAATATCTATTACATAATACATAACAGAGTACCAACAGCGATATATATGGTCAATACAATATACATAAACCAAAAGGCAACGTACTAAGTTGCGAATATAAATATCCCATCAAGCTACATTCTTGTACAAAATAAAATAAAAGTCTAATGCATAACCTCTGACTTCGAAACTTGGATACAATCAAGCATAAAGCCACCTCGGCTCTAATAACAAAACATCCTTATAGTTATGTCTGTTATTCGAGAAAGCCCACACTATACTCCAATCCTACAAAACCGAGTAAGAAACATACACAAAAAAAAAGTGTATGGGTGAGAATATAAACCATATGATAAATAGGAATCTATGAAGTATAAATAACATGAATTCACATGCTATGTAACGAATGCCCAGTTATTCCCATTTTCTATTACTAATTTATATCGATTTACCAGGTTCCAATTTATGCATTATGTTACAGGTTTAATCTCAGGCATGTTTACAATATGCAATACAAACCTAGAAGTTCCCCGAGATGTCCAACATACTGTGGATGCATCTATGATATCCAATCTTCGAGTACCTATCTATCAATACCTCTGACTATATAGAAATGGGAAATAAATAAATAAATAAATAAATAAATAAATAATAAAAACATTTCTCCTATGTCAAAGCTACGAATAAATACTAATGTGCCGAGTATAGAAGTAAATCCATGTTGGATACTGAGATATCGAATACCAAAGTACCGAATACCGAATCTCAAAATTTATAAAGAGTGGGCATCTCATGCCTCCACTTGTCTTTATAAATTACGAATCGCAAATCATGAATTATATCACGAATCACGATGGCATCTCATGCCCCCAACCACGAATCATGAATGTCGAGTCTTTTAAGGAAACTCGTGCCCCCGATTATGACTCACGAATGTCGAGTCTTCTAAGGTAACTCATACTCCCAACTACGATAGGGCACTCAGCCAAGGCAACTTATGCCCTCCACAAATAGGGTACTTAACCTCGTGGAAACTTATGCCCTCCACAAATTACGAAGTCAACTCATGCCTTCATCTATGAATTTCGAAGGCAACTTATACCAACGAATCCTAATATATCGAAGGCAACTTATGCCAGTGATTCCGAATATATCGAAGGCGACTCATGCCAACGATCCCAAATATATTGAAGGCAACTCATGCCAGCGATCCCGAATATATTGAAGGCAATTCATGCCAACGATTCTGAATAGTACGAGATGTGCCAGTATCGTGCTCGTAAGTTTCAAATCCAAATCTTGACTCGGAGTTGTAAGGCGCTCACCCTGAAGGGTATAAATCCCAAATTCGAAATCCCTGATTCCAAATATTATGCACTTTAAGTGCCTAAGTATATCCACGAAAATAAATGTTCTTTTAAATTTTTAAAAGATCATGCATGAAAACTCCTCGACTTAAATCAGACTTTTCTCATTCCAAAACATTATCCCTTTTTTTTCAAAACTCGAAAATCCTTCTTTCCCGAAAACCTCATATCCAAACTCTTTAAATTTTGAAAATCAAACACTTCACAGAAAAACATTTCTCTTTTAAAGTGTATAAATCAAACTTTTCCAATACCAAAATGTAAATTTTTAAATCTCATATTTTTCCCAAAAATGAATTTCAGTAAAAACCTCTTTCACCTACTACGAATATGTGTATATATATATCCAATAGCAAATGAAAAAATACAAGTCATCAAGCAAAGAACCTAAGAAGAACATCACTAGCGGCACTAACCAAGTGACCTTTTCTTCAATACAAAATCTATCAAAAATAGTGAACTTAAAACGGTGCAACACTATTATTTTCAAACAATTGTTACAACCAATCCAAAGAGTCTTACCTATATATAACCAAGCAAGTGCCCTCTTATATTTTATTTTTCCTTTAGTATTTCCTGTTTCAAAATCATTTAGTTATTTTTTCTCTTATGTTTACATAGAAATTCAAAATTCCCATTAAAAAAATCAAAGTTTTGATACCACTTATTGGGAATCCAAACACAAACACCCTTATCGAGTAACATGCAACTAAAAAATCCACCGCGATAAGATCGTTCCTTTATTCTGTGTAAACCTAGTGAGGCGGAGTAAATAACAATTAAAACAAAATAATAAAAAAACCACAACCATAACACAATGATATAACATGGGAAAATTTTCTCCAAACTGAAAGTAAAAAAGACCCACGAGACTATGCACCCACAAAATTAATTCACTAACCAATGGAGAGAATATAACAAAAATTATCTCATGTATAGTTGAGGGATAATCTCAAATATATACAAGAGTAAATGTGACGTCCCGAAAATATGTATAAATTTTTCGCGTACATAAATTATATCATTACTAGCTTTAATGTTTCATTTTTGTGTTTTGTGTTGTGTAATGGTTTCTATATGGGTTGTGAAAGTGTTAGGAAACACATAGTATATTTTTCATATGCCTTCAAATATGTTTAAATACATAATTAGGTGTTAAATTATGTTTGTGCCTTTGTGATGGGTTAATAAATTCATTATAGAGTTAATTATAGGTTAAGAGATAATAAAAGAAGTTACAATATGTTAATCATGTATAGATATATGATTTGTATGCATAAAGCAAGTGCTTGAAAGTTAATATTAATGGTTGAGCATGATCCGTCCGATGGTTGTCTGACGATTGGAAGCTATGATTGGATAAAATGACAGAGTTTCAAAATTTAGGCCAAAAACTGAGAAATTTTAGAAATTTGTACTACCGATGGTCTGTTCGATGGTATCCACCAACAGATAGGGGTTGGACACACCGATTTAGAAATCATCGGATGGCTCTATTTTGCCGTTTCACTTTTTGCTCTTTATTTCCATGGTTGGTGGCTTAAAAAGCCACTTTCCCAATTGACAAAAATGTGTGTGTGTGAAAGAGAGAAGGGGGTGGAGGTGATATCTCAAGCTTCAAATTTCATTCGTTTGATTCATCTAGCTCCGACGAGCTTTTGCTTTCAAAATGTTGATAATCAAGTGTTCCTTATTACAAGAGCTTCAATTTGATGTAAGTCTTGTTTCATTCTTTACTCGTTTATCTCATCTTGATATACGTGTCATTTGTGCCTTTTGAAACAAAATTGATAAACTGTTTCTTATCCTATATATGTCATTTTCATCTATAGGTTCATCTTGATTTGAGCGACAAATCTAGATTGTTTTCGAGGGTTTGTGGAAGGAAATTTGAAGTTTAGAGTCTCGTGTCCGATTGTTGTTCATTCGAGGCTTATAAGGCATAAGTAGATTATGAATAGTAATATAAATTTGAAACTATATATATGATCGACATGTACAACACGTCTTAAAATTGTGTTTGATTTTATGTGTTAGTTTTATGTAATTGGTATATGGCTATTGGTTTTGTAATTGTAAGCCTAAAAAAATGATTTTAAATGTATAGGCTACAAATTTGTGAAATTTGTATTGATACACATACCATTTGTATTATACATTATAACAGATACATTTCTTTGTGCCATTTAGCATTCATTCCTCATATACATTGCACATGTATAATTTGTGATTCAAAAAGAGTATAACATTGTATACATTGGAAATAACTACATTTGGGTTATGTTTTGTGTCTTTTAATTTATTTTTGGGATTAAGTATCGCCTTTTCAAAACCTTTGTGATTGTGTTTAAGGAGAAAGCCTGACTTCTTACCGTGAGAACCGAGTAACCTACGTAGGGAGTAACTTGACAACTTAGTGTGTTAGAAGCACATAAGAGTCGAGCCTACGTTTACCTACTTTTGTAGGATGGGCACTACCTATATTTTCCTACCTTTGTGAGATAATATCCCAACTTACCCTTGAGTTATAGATAGGGTTTTGTAATTGTGATTGTATTGGGTTTGTGTTTAAGATTTTGTGTATCATAGTGAGTAGATTACCTATATAATGCTCACGTTGATAGCATGTCATTTTTATCATTGTGCTTATGGGAATTCATGAGCACAAGCATGTTCATGCATGTAGAATACATCGTAGTTTCTTATTTAGCTTGTTGATTGGTAATATAACTCATGGCTTTTCTTTTCCATTTTGTATCGTCCTTCTATTCTATAATTTGAAGGATATAATGCAAATCCAGGGCAAATGCGATGGCTCTAAGGCTTAAGTATACATAACTATTTTATTTTTGATAAGTCAAACGCTTGCTTTGTGTTACATAGACTTGGGAAACCCTAAATTTTGTAGCTAATATATATATATCTAAGCAAGTTGTGATTTGTGTAAGGGATATGGGCAACTCTAAAGTATATGACAATGTATCATGTTTATGTATTTTGGGTATATTTGTGCTTTATGCACTTTATTATCTATTTTTGTCTCTTATGTGGCTTGTACCCTCAGGTTCCTAGAATTTGAGTCACAATAGGTTGCTATCAGAGCTAATTGAGTTACGCAAACCTTAATGGTTTTTAGGTAGGATATTTAGTCGGGTTGGGTTTGTGTTTGTGTTTGTGTTTTATATTTCGTGATTGTGATGGGGGTAATTAATGTGTGTTAGTTTTCTTACATGATATATGCTTCATATGAATATATCAAATTGTGATTGTAGACATATGAGTTTCGTTTTTGGTGTGAAGATTAGAATGGCAAGCCATAGAGGAAACCGATACGGTAAAAGTTGAAGCGGAAAGGGTATAAGAGGATATGGAGGTAAGGTTGGAGCTCGAGTTGAAGACGAGGCTCCACAAATGCACACCCGAGCGCAAACTATGGTTGATGTGGTTGAAGCAGAGAACAATCCTCAGCTTGAAGAAACGACGAGTAAGAAGAGTTGGGAAGAGGCTCCCAAACCTCGACCTTAGCCTCCGAGACGTACTCGTCCTTGATTAGGTAAAGATATATTTAAGGTTATGGAAGAAGCCTTTCAACAAATGTCAAGGGAAGCAAGGGAAGAAAGGGGAGTGAGTTTTGATACTCGACCCTTGGCAGCTCAAAAACAATTCAAGTAAAT
>MKEJ01039161.1:0-17203 GCA_001753735.1 Embelia ribes
TAACTTGGACACATTATTACACAATACATATTTGCCGCTAAATAAATATATATCAAATATAATTATACAAAATATATAAACCTAATATATACATTTTAATTAATTCTTTTTCCGAACCAGAAGGGATTAATTGCCTCCCTTTGGCTCCACATAGATCCGGCCATGGCGAGTCCCTTGCCTTGGGTCACCCACGACAAATCAAAATATTAATAATTAATTACTTTGCTCATAGGAAATAATATTTATGTACTTTAATGAATTTTACAAGTGGAAAGCAATTTTTAGCTTAAAAATCTACACACGCTCAAAACTTTTTTCACAATCCTCTTGCATGCATTCTCTGAATTATTGGAAAAAGTTACCAAAAGTTCAAGAGATTTAAATTAATTTACTAATTTCATACCATTTACAAAATTTAGTTAATAAGTCGTGTGAATTAATTAAAGAGCTAGCTTTGATACGAAGAGAGAATAGTTCATATCTTTCTTGCATGTATTCTGGATTGTAGAGTACATTGGAGGATAACGTTTCCAAATCGATTGAGTACGCGTTCGAACAAGTGAGACATGTTAAGTTACCTTTCAAAATTGCTTTTGCGAAGGATTTTATCATAAATTTCTCAACGTTGATTTTGTAGCCTGTAAAAGTGAACGATGAATTTTCAAACGTTCATTAATAATATTACAACTAAAAAGGAACGGAAATGATTTGCCTAAAAACTTCACAAATTAGTACTTCTGTTCTTGCAAATGTCACTTAATTAAAGCAGTAGTATTATAACCTTGTTACTTTACTTTTTATTTTATATGCTACACACTAAATTAGAAGGAAACAGTTAGGTGCCAATAATTCATCCTGGGCAGTCCGTGCATATGATTCTGGGCTGCACTAAAAAAAAAAAAAATTGAGAAAAAAATATTTAAAATTTAAATTATTCGTCCAAAATTTAAGTTTTTCAATATCAATCTCTAGTATTTAATTCAGCGGCAAAGAATAATTGGCAAGGACGGCCAAGGATTAATAAGTGGAAGCTCCTTAAAATCAAATTAGAAAGTAAAGTAAAATTGATGGTTAACAGTTCAATTTCAATTTTCTATTTTCAAAAACTGAAAATTCATTTGTTTATTAGCCTTTTAGTTTTGGCATTCAAAAGCCGAGTTTTCTTATAAGAGTAATTTCGAAAACTCATTTTTCTATCTTTTCATTTTTTCAAAATTAAGCTGAAAAATAAATATATACTTCAACTTTTTATTTTTAGTTTATATTTGTAACTTAATTTTTTTATATTGAATTCAACCAAAAAATATATTTTTTAAAGTTATGATAAATGATAACTTTAATTTATTTTTATATTCAAAATTAAAAAATTTCACTCATGCATTTATTAATAATTATCTTCTGTTCTTAATTTTTCTTTCTAGAATCTAACTAGAAAATATATTTTTAAAATTACAGTACATAGTCATTGTGATTTATTTTATATTCAAAATTCAAGAAATTTCAATCATTTTTTAGTAATTATTTTATGCTCTTATCTATTTATTTCTAAATTAAAATATGGCAAAAGTTCATAAAATGTGTAGTTCTTTTTTGTATTAAAGTATAGACTACCTCACTAAACAAAAGTTATATAATTGATTGAGAAATTTTGTGGAGAGATTAACGAATTGAGGTGAGTTAAATTTTAACATGTGACCGTTAATGCTTTATGGTGCTTCAACACAATATTACATATATTTTTATATTTCAAAATTACATACATGTTTTTGTTATGCATAATCAAAAAATTCAAAAATACATACTGCAAAAATCGTCAGTATTTTTATGTTTAAAGTTTTTAATTGTTTGGGTAATTTTTATGGTTTGAAAATTATTTTTTTAGAAGTTACGGCCAGCATACAGAAGACTAAGCTATTAAAAAATCTCAAACGTCAGTTTTTAAAAATTGAAAACTGAAATGTTAACCAAACGAAGTCTTACACTTCAAACTTGAAATACGCATGGTACATTTCTTCCTACTGTAAAAAGTAAATTCTCCCCAACTTAAACTTAAGCAAACCAAAAAAAAAAGAATGGCACCATGACTAAAATTGTAAATTACTAGACTTAGTTTTAAATATGGATTTGATAAACATGCGAATCACAGACTAAATGACCGGGTTTGACAGATTAATCAGTTATGTGCATGCAATAAAGCCATACGTTAATGTAATTATTATGAAAAGCACACCGTTGTATTCTCCATACACATAAGTAGAATATCTTGTACATTCTAAGCTCTCTTGTAATAATTGTTACAAAAGACGTTAGAAAATCTTGTAATAAGTAGGTACAAAGGCCAAGATTTTCAATAATAATTATTATGAAAAGCACACCGTTGTATTCAAAATTTAGTTGTGCATGCAAGATTGATGGTATATAAAATGTTATGTCAAAATCTTGGATTTCATTTGGAATGAAGATGAAAAATTGTCGATAATTTTAAAAAGATTGTTCCAGGCGAATGTACAAATTTAGAGAAACCACACAACTTGTTCATGGGACAGAAACTACTTGACATAGAAACGAGACATTATATACTATAACACTGATATGAGATACCCTCTTTGATCGAATAGCCATATCTACATATGTACGTACATAATTTTTTTTCTCAGATTGCGAGTTAATCTAAAGTTTGCTTGCTACAAAGATGTTTAATTTGTTTAATTTTTGCTTGAATTGGATCTTTTAAAATGAATGATAAAAATAATTCTCATGATCATTAATGATTAGACCTGATGGAGAAAAATCGATTATTTAATATAAATAATGTCCGAGGAAGGAGAGTTACTTCTAATGCTAAAATTATTTAATATAATTATTTCTCCGCAATTGTACTCTATGAACTTTCATGCTATAATATTTTGAATTTACGACCAATTTTTACCTGTGATGATATTTTTAGAGAATGAAATTTAGGGCTAAATTTCAATACAAGAGGAGCTTTAGGGAATACGATCATTAGTAGTAATATATAAAATATTTATACCAATCTCGCACGTGTGTATAGCACATGTATCCTTCTAGTAACGAGAAAAGAGAGTAAAAAAATGATAGCTAGATTTGCGTTTCCACTACATATCATTACTTAGAGGGAAATTTCTCTCCATAATTAATTTTGAGTTTTTGTGCATTAGATGGTTTAGAGTGCATAGCATGTGTATACAAATAAATATATAGATTGTAATATACGCACATCTGTCATTTAAGTAAATTACGTTGGCACGGGCAGAGCTAATACTGCACTAGGGGGCTTTTATCCCCTCTAATTTTTTTAAAAAATTTAGTTTTGAAGATTCAAAATTTTTATTTATAAATTTAGTGTTCAATGTTTAATATAAAACACTAACAGTGAAGGGAAACTATATTTGACTAATTACTACCCAACTCAAATTTTTGTTTTCTACACATAAATACTATTTTCAGCATTTTGATGATCCAGTTTCCAAGTTGAAAAGTGACCTTTCGTTGGACTGTTATTTTTCTACAAAGAAGGATGTAGAAGTTCCAACATTTTGCGTCAGTCCCCTCTCTCTCTCTCTCTCAATCAATCTTCCCTCCAATGTGGATAAGTTGAGCAACAATATGTGCACACGTGTCTCCATTTTTGTAGCCTGACGTGGCGACTCTGAGTTTACGTTGATGATATTTCTCATCCAAGATGCCCTTTTGCAAGAAGATAGTTTGCTCTTCTTTGGCTTATTTGCTTATGATATCACGTGACCTGACAAAAGTTGTTATAATAATTTTCTTTTTTTAAAATTTAATGATATAACTAAACTAATAAAAATCTACTATGGAACGAAATGCACCATATTCGTAATTATACACTCACGTATATCGTATTCGATTTGTTTAAGTCCAAATATATGAGTGATGTATGTTATTCATCCATTTACCAAGTATACAAGGCAAACAATGGCTATAGCTCTCATATTGGAGTAGCATTTTATGGACAAAAAAACGTAGGTCTAGACAAGAGGATCGCAGAGTAAATTTTTGAAGTTAGTTTGAAATGTGTATATATTTGATGTATCGCGATATTACTATAGTAATTTGTAAATAAAAAAAAGACAATTACAAGGAATTTCGATTGCTATTTATGTCTTACTTCATAACGCTTTTTACATTTTGATTTTAATAGATCAACACTCGGGTTAGATTGTGGAGGACTTAGATAGTGCTCAATAAACATGTAACTTATTTTGAGTTTTACGTTTATATAGAGAAGGTTCTACGTTTAAAGACGAAAACTGTATACGTTAAAACACGATTGTAGTAAGTGTATTATAAACAAGAAAATAGGTGTAACTGTGGTTTAAGAAATTGAGAGTGTAAAAGATACTTTGGGTGAGCACAAGGACCAAATAATTTACAGTCATTAATGTACATTTTTTAACTATAGTGGAAAACGGAGGTAGAGGCACTGCATGTCATTGTTTTTTAGCTATTGGATCATATTCAATAGTTACAATAAATTAAAAAAAAAACTTAATTAAATTATGGGTCATTGCATCAGATTCTTAGAATTTAATCATCAAATCCTTAAATTTTAATTTAATTAGGTGCTCTTTTTTTTAATTTATGAATTATTTAAATTTGAACCATTAGATATGATCCAATAATTCAAAAACGAGCTACATAGTGCTACAACTTACCGTGAGCTGTAGCATTCTTGCCTTTGTGGAAAAATATAAATTACGTAGTGATTATAATTTTTCAAAACCACTTGCTAATATTTGGTGGGATTTGAAACTCATCCAAAATCATCTTTCACGATTAGTGATAGAAAGTTACCAATTGGCAAAATAGACTGCTCTAATTTTTCTGTTTTCTTTTTCCAATTCCTTAGAAAGTGGTGTTGATGCATGATTTATTTATATGTTTTAAATAAAGGATAAAATACACTTTGCCCCCATAAGATTTTTGACAATTATACAAATTCCCTCGAGGTTTGTATTATATTGTACTCTCTTGAGGATTATTGCCCATCACTCTTTACCCCAAAATTTTTCGGTGCACAGTGAAAGTAAACTTATTTTCCAAAACTGACTTATATTATTGACAAAATACTCCTTAATTAACACTCATTATCTAGCATGCTAGCCAATAACAAACAAAATTACCAATAAACCCTTAAAGATAGATATTAATTTCTATTAGGAAGTCTATTATAAGATGTTTCGTCAAAAGAATGAGCAACACTTATCCCGTTTTAGTTCCCAAATGAAAGAATTGGAGATTGAGAAGTAGGAAGAGATGAACTATTGTTACGTTCCATCTTTAGTTTTTATTATAATTTGTCACAAAAGTTATGTTGTATAACTATATATAAATATTATGTGTTTTTTTAACATATTGGTCTTACATCATCCTTTATAAATACAATCCAAAATTTATAAAATAACTTCAAAAGCGAGAGTAATAATTTAATTTTATATATAAGTCAAACTTAAGTGGAGAATTGAGGGTAAACTTTATTATTTGATATCCCAAGGGATAAAATATTCAGAAACCTCATTCGGGCATAGTGTAATTCACCCTTAAAATAATTGTTCACTGGTTTGTGGTTGCCAGAGCACAACTTTTGCCTTTTGCTTCATAAAAAGCCAGATTAGTAGTTCTTTCCAGAATAGGTGCATTATTTTCTTGTGTGTGCACTAATAGCAACAACAATAAAAATAATAATAGAAGGAATAATAATAACAACAATTTTATGATAGTTGTATTTATAGTAATGATTTGAGAGATATTGGCCTTCTTTGGTTAGCTATGCCTTTGGGTTACTTCTGTATTTTTAAATAAAAGTAAAAATGTGCGTGTGGTGTATCTAGAAAAAATTTACTTATTAATACTTTTGAGATAGAAAAGCATTTTTTTATAGAAGTAAAATATTTGATTTTTTTTCCCCGTAAAAATATACTTCTTTCATAGTTTACATTATTATTAATCACTTTTTACAGTTGCCAATTACAAAAAAGTATAATTTTTTTAATTTTTACCAAACACACTATAACACTTATAATTTTTAAATAAAAATTATTTTTTTCAGCAACATAAAAAAAAAATATTTTCATTCTTATAAGATAATACCAAAGGAGCCCATTCTTTCCAAAACTTATTTCCACATTGGTAACTTCTTCGAATATAGGCCAGGACTGCAATGAATCAAGAAATGGATTGATGTGAAATGGAAACCAACTCAGTACAAGAATTTTTGTATAATTTTTTTTTTTTTTACATAATTACTATATTTTAAAAATATATAATAGTTTGTTCTTAATTCATATTATTTTTTTCTGAAACTACAGTATTACCTGTAAAAATAAATTATATAAAAATCCTAGCCTTCCCTAAAAATTGTAACATAAAGTAGATATCAACGTACTTGGTTCTTTACTTTTCCAACAAAGCTATCTAGGAAATATCTTTTTTCTCTCTCTTTTCTTTAGGGTCTTCGCAATATTACCTTCACAATAAGTGAAAATTTTACTACTCAGAGCACGTAGGCTATATAAGATGTTATATAAATTATAGATGAAATAAAATATTTTTAAATTTTTTATAGATGTTTTGTAGAAATTTTAAGAATCAGGAGAACTGTGGCCCCCCCTTGTCCACCTCCTTTGTCTGTCTATATGTAAGAACATTTATAGGGGTGTAGCTAAATTGAGTCTATATATATTTAGAACCCATTTAGCTATTTAAGCCAAAATAAACTCGACAATATGTAGCTATTGTTACAATGTTGTAGCTAAATCTAGAGATTAAGGGTAATTTGACTACCCAAATGTGTTACTATGGTGGAGTAGCTATAAATTATATAAATATACTATTAGACGGAACAAAACAAATGCCACCAATTTTTGGTTTTCCTATGTGATGAAACATAATACTTAATTAAGGACCAATGCTTCTATTGATACTGTTTCTCACGTGGTTTGCAATAAACCAAATCAAAGTCACAACTCACTATGCTTAAAAAAAACTTAAGTGGCTAAGTATTTGATTTACTCATTCATAATCATCAAAGAAGTGTTACATCAAATAAATATTAAAATATAAAACCTTACAGACTTGGCTTCTAATTTCAATCTAAGCCTATAAACTGAATTAATAAAACTCTTGTAATTAATAAAATAATAAAAATACTAACAACAAATGAAATAAAACAGTAGCGTTCTTATCTTTTGATCCCCCTTCAAAACAATTTGGTTCTCAAGGTTGAACTCCAAAATTGAGTCTTCGTTGAAGATGCAACCCCATGTGCCTGATTTTATCATTCAACCCCTCTTTGGCAACAAACTTATTCTTAAGGTCATATTTTGAAAGCACCACTCAAACATACTATCTTCTGTGATCCGGTGGAAACCCAACCAGATCCCAACCATACTACTCTACTCCCCTCAAATAGCAAAGTCGAAACTTGGGTACCCGATTGAATAATTGTACCTGCAACTTAACAATTTTTAGCATTACCGAGAGTCTTGACTTGAAAAAACCCACGAGATTGATGATCATAAAAGTCATAAAATAAAATATCCTATTTGTCCAATATTTTCATCAACAAATTCAAATACGAAACAACTACAATTTTATCCAAAATGGGCTCCCAAAAGGATGAAAATTATTCGGTGTTGGTTTATAAATATTTTTTCCAAAAATTATATTTTTATCAAAAGTATTATTTTTGACAAAAATATAATTATTATTATTTGAAACTTTATTGGGGGCATAATCAGATTTTCAGAAATGTTTGGAACTATTTCAAATTTTGAGTGGAACATATGGGACCAACTTGTATATGCTGGAAATATTTGGACCAAGATGTAATATTCCAAATATATTTTCATCCTCTTTAACAGATCACTTAAGGTAACATACTATTTTTCCGTTGCCGGCCAAGCTTCCTCCTTTTTTGACGATGACATCTTCTCTTTCTTGACCGTCATTCGCAATTGATATTGATTCTTCATGATGGCAGTAGCAGCTGCTGCTATGGTAGTTAGAGCTTCGGTGGTAATGGTAGTGGATTAGAGAATTATTGTGGTGGTGGCTCTGATGGTGAATATGATATTGGTAGTGGTGGTGGTGATGACTAGGAATGTTGTGATGGCGATGGTGATTATGACTGTTAGGAGATTAGTAACGGCGATGATTCGATTTCTGGTGATGCCGAGGTGATTGTTGCTGCATCGCTCTGTCAGCGACACACACTTGTGTCCCTTCCACTTTGGTTACAAGACGTGAGATAGACTTGTTTATTTTTGGAAGAAGCCTTACCAATACGCCGATTATCTCAATTGATGCTTCTGACATAAAGTTATGATTAAATAACTCAGATATGATAAAATCAAAAATTTCCACTCATAATTAGACAAATTGTCTGCTCTAATAATAAATGATGAAATACTATTCTTAATTAGAGACCAATACTTATATTGATACCGTTTCCGCTCACTGTATAAAGCAAGCAATCATATTCTCATTATTTGATCCCCTTCAAAGCAACCTTATCCCCAATCCAAAATTAAATTATTAGAGAAGATGCAGTGTCAAGTGTTAGGAGATTAATTAGCCCCTAGTCACTTAGGATACAATCAACTAATCCTTTCCAAGACCATAAAGCATAAGAAAATATGTCGATATACATAGCCGAAATAAAAAATAACAAAGAAATAAATAATACCATGATATTTTTTTAATGTGATTTATCTTTCTCTAGGGCTACATCATCCAATTATTTTCTTATAATAAATTTACACAATTGTAATGAAATAATCTCAACCACGTTTCATGAAAAAGCCCCCAATTATCCAAATATATGGAACCACCTATAACTTAAGGAATTTTGACCCAAGAAAATTTTTCTTATCCACTAACGTCTTCATTGGAACCATTATCTACCTTACTAGGATTTTTATTGCTCTTGAAGGTTGGGAATTTTTATTTTAGTATCCATAATATATACCTATCTTTAGTAAATTAGGGGACTGATTATATAAGAGTTCTCTCACATCACTCACCAAGAGAACCCTTGAGAATACACTCCTCAACCATGGGACAACCCTCCAGTCAAGTGAAGAAAAAGTAACCCAACCATTCCAACATGGGGTAAAGCTCCCCATTAAGAAAACTCTTATAAAGTAACCCCTTTATAAGCCTCTCTTGTCTCTTATACATATAAATAAGCCCTAGGCATGTTTTTATAGTTAAAAGAGTCTTCTAATTCGATTAAGAAAAAAATTTCTATCAAATCCTAAGTAAATTTTAACAAACACCTTTGACCAAACTTGGTCAATCGATCATACAACTTCTAAGTAATCAACTAGAGCTCCGATTAATCATACAAGTTACGGGCGATAGATCATCAATTGCTATTTCAAGTACCAAGCTCCAATTTGATTTTCATTTCATCCAAAAGCATTCTCGTGACTGCCTACTGTTGATTATAGCCCCAAAACTTTGCGTGCACATAGATTTTGAGTTCATCTCCCAATATTCTCTACCTTTGATGAAAAAATCCAAGTAACGAAACAAGTACTACTATTGAAGGACCGCAACAACCATGCGTCAACCCACGCGCCATGACTCCACCTTGAATTAGATCCTTTAGCCATCATCTTTTAAACCAAGAGATGACCATACCTCCTTACCAAGAGATCCCGATATCGGCTTTGTTCCCATATAAACAACATGTACCACTTGTCTTGACCGCCTAGAATTTTTTGAAAATGTCTCCCATAAAATCACGCGATGGTCTATTGCACAATCATGACTTTGGTCACCATGGCCATATTATCATTCGGGGTTAACCATGAAACCAATTCACCTTGGTGTCACCCTTTTCCATAACTAGGGGACATCTTTGATTCCAACATTAGACTTCATCATCTTTCAAAAAATACCTATGACTCAAATGACTTTACTCTATATCGTTTTGCTATTATATCGCAATAGAAAAGAAATAGGAGCAATATCAACTCTACCTGCATAAAAAAAATCCATCCGTAGCACTTATAATTGCGGGGTCATTGCAACTTGTAGATAATCCAAATTCGATCTTTACAGCCTTCAAGAATCTCTACAACATTCTTTATCTTCTCCCCGCAAGTTTCACCTTAACTCCCAAGGAGTATATTATAAAAATCACACCAGCCGAAAGAAATAGTATTCATTTTTAGGCTTTAGTAGAACTCCACCCTCTTAGTTCTAGTTTTTGTTGTAAGGGGTGTGATTAGGGTATAAAATTGTATAAAATAAGAGTGTTAGCCTTGAATTATAGCTGAAATTATTTGACATTTGATGCACAAACTGAGCTATTTTTTGGTATTACTTGTTTTTACTTGCGTTTCAGGAAAAAGAAGTCAAAAAAGCCAAAATAGCTGGTGTGAAAATTTGTCGGGAATTTGTAATCATATAAGGCGTTCAAGTACTAAAATCTGAAGACTAGAAGCCGATAAATAAAAAAAATGTAGCAGTATCAAACAGACAACTCTTACCTTTGTTCACACTCAACCTCAACACTTAACCCCTTATCCAAAGTTATACTCAAGCTCAAAGACTTACGTTAAGTCTTGAGCAATTTTTGGTTCACTTTTTCATTAGCTTAGTTTTTGTTCTTTTTTTTGGAGCATTTTGCACCCCCTTCTATCTTCTTTTCTATTTTTCTTCCTCTTGTCGTTCTTTTATTTTGTTGGTTTTGGATTGAAGAAGTAGATTAGTGGTGATTTTAGCTTAGTTTCGAGTGAAGATTTCATCTTGCAAGTTGCAACTTTTCATTTCATTTTTACAAAGGTTGTAAGTATTATTGACTTTCTTCTTAATCAAGTTATTTAAAATTCAAACATAATTAAATTTAAGCATAATTAATGTTTAATTAATTACCATATTTTTATTTTATGCTTTAATTTAATTATTGCAATGCTTTTATCTTCATGCTTTAATGTATATGTTATTTAATTTTTTGCTTAATTAAGTTATTTAAATGTATTTAGTCTAGTTTTTTTTTTTATTATCACAATATTTAAATTTTCGTATTTTAAATTGTATATTGTCATGTTCATTATCAATATGTTAGGCTAGTTTCATTCTTGCCTCGGGGATGAAAATAGGTTAGTCGAACCCCCGAACACCCTAATTAATGAGAACAATTTTTCTAAATTTTTAAGCCGGAAAAATTGAATTAGAAATCTAGAGTTTCACGCTTGTCGGAAGTAACTTAGAAATCGCCTAGGTATAGTTATGGAGATTGACAATCTTCCGATGGCACATTAGGTCGAGGTAAAGCAAATAATAAATGACCATGAATTTCTAGACAAATTTAACTGGAACTTGTCATTTAGGGGAATCTTAATCCAACAAATTATTTTAGTCTAAAAGTCTAGGATTTTCGAACCTATCTGAGGTAACTTAGAAATCATCTAGGCGTAGTTATGGAATTGACACGCTTCCGATGGTACACTAGATCGAAGTAAACCAGATAAGAAATGCTCCATGATTTTATAAACTAACTCAATTGGAACTCATTATTTAGGGTAATTTGGGGCGCTATCAGATTCCATGTCAAAGGCAAGATTCTTATTGTTATTATTTTTATGTTTTTATTAATTAAATTGTTGCTTTAGTTGTAGCCTAAACAATCTCTCGTATCGAGACCAAAATAAAAGAGAAAGTAGGAGTAGGATTAATTTAGTTAATTTAGTAATTAAAAATGAATTCACGTGATAGGATTGCGCAATTTGAACATTCTTAGGATTTCCACTATACCTAGGCGTCCTTAAAAGATCAATACTCGGTGTTCTTACCGAGAAAACTATGACAGTACCTTAGTACACTTGTTAAGTAAAAATCTGCACATTTAGTGTTAAGTTAAATTTTTGGCATCGTTGACGGGGATTCCCTTGTAAAGGAGTGCTAACAATTTTCTTATTCGCATTTATTTCGTTAGAATTCGTATTTATTTAAAAAAAATTAAAATAATAATAATAATAATAATAATAATAATAATAATAATAATAATAATAATAAATAGTAAATATTATGAATATTTCAACGTCTTCCCGCCTACTAAATTAAGTGTATGCTCTTTTTGCCAAGATGATCACGATATTGATGATTGTTTCCTTAAGGTATGTTGGGATCATGAATATGAATTTGTATTGTTGGCAACGCCTAAATTTGTCTCCAGATGATGAAATAGCAAATACTATAACTAAACCGTAGGAAATACTGAAGGCAACAAATAGGCTAAACAATGATATTTTAAACCCAACTACCCCTATTTTATTCATAAGCCCCATATCCGAAATTTCTGATTCTGATTTGTATGTGATATCTCTCATGATGTAATTATTTATTTTTCTTCTAGTTTTCCCTTGCCAATTAGGGACGGTATTAAATCTCGTCCGAAGAATCTTTCCATGCCTTATTCTATTTCTATAAAAATAAAGGATAAATAGGATGTTAGTCCAGATAATCTTGAGATTGATAGTTTAGATTTCGTTGATAAGTTGGAGCGTGAAGTAGATGAAAAACTTATTAGAGTGCATGAGAAGACTCTGTTGGAGAGCATATTATTTAGAGATATTGTGATAATGAATGATAGAGGCTTAGATACTTGGATAGGTGGTGGAAATAATAGGCAAAATAAAGTAAATATAAAAAAGCATACACATATACTTATAAGGAAATCAAGGGCAATAGGAGAAATTTTAGGTCGTATGGTGGGGGATGTAAGATAATAGCTAGTACTAAAAGAGGGCATGATAGGAAAGCCATAAGACTACTAAATTTTTGGAACCTATCTACGTATGATTAACATATTTAAGGAGGTGCTTCTTTGTACATAGTATTTTAGTTCTGGTTTTTAGTTTTTCTTTCCTTTTCGTTCTTTTTGTTCATTTTTTCCTTCCACCTAATTTTAACATAGGGACTATGTTCGGCTTAGGTAAGGGGAATAGTGTATCAATATTGGCATCAAAGTTTTTAATGCATATTTTATGCTAACATTGATAGAATTACAAGATAGGATAGTTTTTATATTCTTTTTAAGTGTTTTTATAGAAGTATAAGTTGTATGAAGCCTCGAATTGCTCCATTTTTTACCTAACATTTGACCCTGCCTAACTGCACTTTCCAATCGATCGGTAGGGCCAAACTGATTGATCGGTGACCTCAATTTCTGTCGGCTTTAGCAGTGCATAGAGAAAGCCCAACTACATAGTCCAATCAATCGACAGAGCTAAACCGATAGATTAGTTACCTCAGACTCTACCATGTATGGAAGGGGGGGGGGGGGGGGGGGGGGGCGGGGGGGGGGGGGGGGGGGGGGGGGNNCCCCCCCCCCCCCCTCTTTTTAATTCATTAACCGATTAATATCCTTATTCTTCTCCTCAAATTCTCTTCTCTTCAATTCTTTTCTTTATCCCTCTCAATCACCATCAAAACTCTCCTTTCCCATCTCATAATTATCATCTTCTTCAACTAACCCTAATTTAGGGTTTGGTGTTGAACGTTTGGGGATTTTTTAAGACCTCATCAATTATCCACAAGTCTCAACATATGGATCTCGTTTAAGTGCAAGTAATTTCTTTAAACTTATATTAGAAATGATTTGAATTCAATTTGTAATATTGAGTATTAGTTAAGAACTTTGAAATTATATTGATTGCAGGAAGATTGTGATATTGTTGAAATTGAGATTGGTTGTTAAATTGTGTTGTTTTTTATAAAAATGCCTCCAGAAAGAGAACTATAACAGTTTCAGAAGAGAATGCGGGTAGTCAGGATAAGGGTAAACACTTGGCTAGTAATTTGCCTTTGCCCTATGATCCAAAAAAATTTGTGAGTGATGAGGCATTTGAAAAATATACTACCAGGTTTAAGACAAAGAAAATGGCGGGGAAAAGGGGTTCGAAATTGATTGAGTTTACCGGGGACATTAGTACCCCAATCATCCGATAAATTGGCAATCGAGACTTGGGGATGCAGGGTTAACGAAGTTGCTCACATTTCATAAAGGCTATATCGATGAATTGGTTAGGTAATTTGATTCCAATGCTAGGCTATGGTCTAAAGAAAGTACTAATATGGTTTTCTGTACTACGGTTAGGGGTGTTGATATCGAGTTATCACTAGCGACTTTTCAAAAAAAGTTTAGTATTCTGTCACCATTGGTAAAGCCACCATTTCCAGATAGGAAAACTGTGTATAATAAGGTATTGAAACCGTGACCTATGCTTATAAAGAGTTTGATAGGAGCAGGTAGATAGAAGACTGAGTACATTGTCGTAGGAAAAGCTGTAGTTTCAAATATTGTTCCTTGGAAGTATGATACCGAAGTCGATTACCTACGGTTGGAGATTATATATGCATTGGGCATCGGGCTTAAGATTAACTATGCTAAGAGGATGTTCTTTATTATAATCGATTGCGAAAAGTCGAAGATGATGGTTACGATTCCGTTTCCGGGTATGTTGACTGAGATTATGATTTAGAAAGAGGTGGATGTTATTAATTTGCCAAAACATAATCCAACATATAAGACGTTGATTGAAATGGTGACTATCAATAAGTCACTTGCTTAAACTAATAGGGATGCAGATTCGGATGAAAAAGTTGCACCTGAAAGAATTGGACAGGTGAAAGGTTAGAAGTTGGTAAAGTAGATCCATAAGGATGTTCATATTCTATTGTTGGGTTTGCGGAATTTACAGACCAGTGTGTTGGCTATGCAGGACGATGAGCGAGCTTTTAAGGAGAGGACTCTTCAGCATCAAGAGCGCTGCATGGAAATCAATCTATTACAACTTTGACTGTAGGTGACAAAGCATATATTAAGGTGTGATCAGTATCTGGATGTTTACAACCATCTTCCACCTTACGAGCCATATTAGGAGTAGGAGCCAGGAGCATCCGGAGCATGAATACATATAATGTATTTTGCGAGTTACATATGGAGCTTTATCTTGTATTTTATGTATCTAAAATCGTCTTCTATTTTAATTCCTTTTATTGTAAAATTTCTATGTTTAGTTTCTGAACTAGTAGGTTTATGTTAGTCTAGTGTTACACTAACTTAGTTGTTTTATTTCTTGTTGTTGATGTAGAGAACTTCTTTTATTTTAATTTTCTTTCGTTATGGTAGGAACTCTTTCGATTGGCTACTGATGGCCTTTTATACCATGTTGATAGCTTCTGTGGCTATCTTTTATCTTAGTAATTTAGCATGTTGGATATGTCTTTTATCTTCATTTACATGCTATGTTACTTTTATGATTTCACTTTTCTATTGATACCACATGATATGATAATCGCATTTTTTTGTTTGTGTATAACATTCTTATTACATGTTGACGTTAAAAGATACACTAAGAACATAATGGAGTACGCTTATAGAAGCATTCTTTGGCACGCAAAAGCGAATTGATATATATTCTCGTCTCTTTTTACATTACAGTCCTTAGTCTTTTTTATTATATTTCATGTTATTCCTATCTATCACTGCTAAAGGCATTTGTCATTGTTATATTGATAGGAAGAAGTAGAAATGAATCTGATAAATGTTTAGGTTTAGGAGGGGGGTGTTGATAACATCTATGATGCGTGTTGTTCAAGCTCAAAAGTTTCTGAAAGTTCTCTTTTATTTCAAGTTGTTGCACATAATAAAATGTAGGATTTGCTATCCCTATCTTAATGGTTATGCTAGTAGATCAGGTTTGGGAAGTGTCACTTAATTGGTATTGTTCGGAAAACTAATGTGGTAAAGATTAATCGTTCTTTAACTAATTCGAAAACTTATGAAATAATTATATGAGAAGTAACTCAACAAATTCTTATAAAGGATGTTTATGCCTAATGCCACTTTTCAAAATGATAAAATCAAAAGCCCAAGGCTAAAAGTGGTCAAAGAGGTGAAAGAACCCAACGATGATAGTAAAAAAAAATATAATGAAAGGATAAAAAAGGTGGATAAAAAGAGAACAATATATTACTACCATCGAATCTAGCAACTGAGTGTTACCGAAGAGATATGGTCGAAAATAAAAGAAAAATTAAGTCGAATGATGTTACATTGACAACCGACTTAAATTTTTGGAATATGGAAAGTTTAAATGAACATCTTTCAAAAACATATAGTGAGTCAAATTTCGAAAAAGAATTGGTTTCATAAGCAATCTTTTTAAATCATAGGAATTTAACCCTAACTTAGCTTAATTTTCGTTGAGTGGTCAAGTCTCGGTAATGCAATTCGAACCCAATTAAAGTCATGTCCACTCGAGTTTGGACGGTCGACTGGTCTAGGATACTAAGTCAAGCAACAACTCATCGAGCATGTTAATGTATGATGTGCCTGAGATGCTAAGATGTCGAAAAATTGCTGACTTTTGTATTCTCGTAGAAAGAAACCAATTCTTAATGTTTGATGAGCCGAAGGAGCCACAAACGAGTCGGGCTGGGGTTCTAACAAAATAAGCTTGACAAGTCGAAGGGCGCCACAAAGAAACCAACTCTTCATATTTGATAAACTTATTCCGCTAGGGTAATTCGCCACACTCCGGAAAGATGAGAAGGGGAGTGATAAGAATCAGGGTTCAACTCGCCACTAACAATTTACTCCTAAATTGCTAGATAAGAGAGAGAGGGTTAAAGGCTCAAGAGCACTTCAATATTCATTCATATATATCAAAAATGAAACAACAAACTTTCTTATATAGGTCATCGCCATGTTTTTCTAGGGATCTAGAATAATGCTTGACAGCTTATTTTCTAAAAATAAAAGATAATAACTATTGATAGCTAAGCAAAATAAATATACATTACTTACTAAATTTGATCATTATAAATGCTCCAAATTAAGTGGATTGCATCCTCAAGTCAGCCAAAGGTAACTTCCCAAATATCTATCATGTTTTCTCATGCACATTAACTTCGTAAAATGGGCATATTCATGTTCAGCTAATACATGTGCTTCAAAACTACTCGAGCTTGTATCTTTAGCTTCGGAACCTCCTAGACATGTCATGTAACATCCTGGAAATTGTGGGTAAAATTTTCACATTTAATAGTATTATATAATGCATTATAATATTATTATTGCATGAATGGAGAGGCCATAGTGGATGTCGTGAGCATTAATGGGTTGTGTGTTAGACGTGAG
>MKEJ01039169.1:0-10372 GCA_001753735.1 Embelia ribes
TATACCAATCGAAATACCGATAATCCGAGTGTACATAAATGTAATCAATGTGACTACATATATGCACTCCCATAAATACCAAAACCCGCCATCCGCAATCCAAAAGAGTTCTTACCAAACGAACTCATAACCAATCCAATATACCAAACAAATGTGGTATGCTATGCGATGCATTACATACACTCCCAACCTATGCCACAAGATTTTGAATATCACAAATGACTCTCATGCACCGCCTCAAACGAGTAAATATTATTATTTTCTTCATAATAATATTATTTTAGATCGCGAAAAATTCATCTGAATTTTCGAGGCGTTACATGATATCCGACGGCTTGGAGTCACCGGACAGGTATCGGATAGCCTACTCAGAGGCCCTGAACAGCTTCAGACAGCATGGTCTTTAAGTTTCAAAATGTACAGCTCATGACATCTAGGCGTGGAGACAAATGTACAGACAGATGCACGGTGTTGATCCCTTCAAATATAATATAATCACTCCATTCTAAAAGACTTGATGAATTCATAAGCTCAAAAGTTATAAGTAAAAGCCAAAAAAGCTAAAAATCTCCTAGTTCTCATTCTCATGAGTTCTATTTATATCTTGTATTTTCAGTTTTATCAAATGGTTATATTGAGATTTTTCTTTCAATCTTTGTTGTAATCTTGAGAGTGATTTATATTACACTAATTTTATGAGTATAAGCTCGAATTAGGAATTCGGATGGCTCAAATTTGTAACGGTTTTAAGTAGTACCAAAATCGACTTGGGAACGATCTAAATTAAAACCCGAAACTCTAGCCGATCCTTTAAAGTGTAATTCTTTTACCATACTAAAGGGAATTCAAATGGAACCTTGAAGAAAGTGGACATAGGAGCTTTGACGATCCTCAAACCATAAAAGTTGTTACCGAACTACTATATATCGCTGCATATCGTATATCTTTCCTTTTTTCTATTTTTTAGTATTTTATTGCCCATACACATAAATCATTCATCTCATATTCACTATTACTTTTGTATAAGCTTGAAGGGAATAAAGTTTTTCACTAGATAACTTTTTTTTAAAAATCAGCTCACCTCCTCTTGGCTTGCCATATTTGAGTCAACAACCCAAATATCCACAAACCTCATGGGATGATGTGTAATTTTCCCAAAATGAAAATAAGGGGGTATATGTCGTCACCGGGGGCTAATTCAGACATTCAGTGATGGAAAACAGAACAAAAACATAACACAATCAGAATACCAGTTACGATCTTGATCCGATGGGCTCACGTCATTCGTGCAACTAGAAACCCGCAATCTCTTTAAGCCACATTGGCATGGCGCTAGCACTGCTTTTGCGAGTTATCTCCCTCACACTACATGAAAAAAGGCGACAGGTTCAAAACTTCAATCCTTTGGGGCAAAAGTAACAAAACATTAAGAAAATTACTTTTTTTCAATATCTCCCGGAACCTAAGAAAAATTACAACAATGTGAGATTTCTGATATTTAGCGACTTTCTCTGCAAAAAAATATAAAGCAACATAAACATAAAGACGAATAAAAATATGCATGGATACGATGCAACCAATAGTTAATACATGAGCAAAAAAGGAAGAGCAAAATCATTATCTTATTCATGCAATTATGAACTCACAGAGTTGCAATGGTACCAAAAAGCAAATTATTATCTGAACAGACAATAGTAACATGAAAACCTTCATAATGGATACAAAAGGCAAGATAGAGTCATATACCGATAAATTTTCACACACATGAACCTGGCTTTTCAAAGTCAGTATTCCTTCTTTCCAAAATTCTTGCACCAGAGCTGCGAAGGAATGGGCCGAACTGGATAATGTGGCCTTTGCTATAAGAAAAGTAACGCAAAATATTGTCAATACACAAAGAGAAAAGGATAAAACATGCATTCTTCCAGGCACAACTAATGCATTCACCGAAAAAGAAATGAATAAACAAGACAAAGTATAATAAAGGAATATAAGGTACAAGCAGAGCTGGCCGTGCCTTTTCAATTTCACATAAAATGTCGTCAACATCCAAAAAATGAATAATTTTTTATCTGAAAACCCAACTGTAGTACACCGTGCCGTGATTCACAAGAGCTTGAGCCAAGCTCATAAAGGAGACCTTTTTGCCTGTTACTACTTATCTGCTACATTTGGGAAAGAGGCATCAAGCAACTGCTAGGGAGACCTGAGCCCTCTACAGTCGTGAGTGGAAGACAAAGTGAGAGACACAGAAGAAAACATTATAGAAACAGAGTCGCTGCAGCTACAAAGGGTACCAATGTTACAATCAAAGCAAACGCTAGCTTCTCCGTTTCCTTTCTATCCAACAGTTTCTTGTTGCCATGTGCATAATAAATCAGATGGATACATCTCTTTCAGTTTAGGAAGTTGATGAATTTAATCAGTTTCCAAAGCACCACTTTAAATTTAATAACAAAGTCGTGTTAGCTGAATTTGGAGTTCATGAAGAAAGCCAATGGATCTATTCGTGCACAGAAGTATTGCTAAAGAATGACCATTCGAAGAAATAACAAAGAGAGAAGGGTCACGTAGTATTACGAAAGTCAACCTAACGATTAAAACTAAAAGAAGGGTTTAATATCACCTCACCAAAAATTAAGTCAAACTCTTGAAATCCCATCAACTTGAGCTGCTCAAGCAAATGCAGAATTCCTGGATTAAAAAGTGATCCTTTTTTACAACAGAAATTATAGCCCCATAAACAATATAATTATAACTCAAATGTGAAATTATTGAGCAAACAAGGAGCATAATCTTTAAAGAGGTCAAAGCCAATGTCTCACGTAAGACCCATATATTATCTTTGGAATATTTCCGCGAAGAACCGACTTCGACACAAGATAACTCAAGGAATAGGTTGAAAAACTCTTATCAGAAAAATTGTTGAAAACCTCATATAAAGATTAAGAAAAACCTTTAGAAATCATCAAGTTGAATTGCTTAAGCCAATGTAAGGGGACATCTAGAGTTAAAAAAAATCAGATTTCCATCAATAACTATAGCCATAGACGCAATGAAGTGTGAAGACAAACTATGCACATGAAAAACATAATTTTAAAACTTCAACACCTCGCCACTGAAAGAATTCTAACGCGAGCGAGTTTTCATGCACAAAACCGAAATTAAACAGCATCAGTCTACCTTGAGACAAAGTTTTTAACACAAATAAATAACCCTAAATGTTTCCCTATCATAAACTCAAAACAAGGGTGATTTGAAAAAAAAAAAAAAACAATGGGACTCTTTCAGGAAAAAAAAAAGAAGAAAGAAAACTAAGTGGACTTGCTTAAGCTAATCTAGAGTAATTCCCTTAAGCAATTCCCAGAGTAAAGGGCAATCCTTTTTCCAACAAAAAATATAGCCAAGGAGAAAATTAAGCGTAAACAAAAACAAATCATGCAAATGCCAAATGGGAAGCATAATTTTCTAAAACACCAACACTTTGCATACACCATGACATCGCCTCCTCAATAATTTAACAAAAAACAAAACTCCATAAAGATATATTTAAATCAAAGAATACATTTCTATCTCGATGCAAAGTATTGAACACAAAAAGCAGCCGTAACTGTATCTATATTTTAAGAGCATTCATATCCGTCTTTCTATAGCCCTTAAGTTCTCTAATTTAATTTCTCAAATCAGAAATTGGTATAGGAAACGATCTACAACAATCTTTGCTGCAAAAGATTTATGGGGAAGTCGACTATTCAACTTCTCAACTAAAATAGTAATTTCTCCCCACCAAAACCATAAAACTCTAGTTCAGTATGCATATACAATATATACACATTCATTGGATGATATAAAATTATTTTAACATTTTAAAGAAATTGTAGATGAAGATTGTGCATGTCTTTTCTAGTAATTGATTTCTATGAGAGAAATGACTTTTCATAAAGCTAGATTTAGAAACTAAATGAGAAAGACCGGTGGATATGCTTGTTGAAGGTGAAGTTGGGAAATAAACAATTCGTTTAGTATTTTGTCGTTTATCCTTGACTAATGCAACCTTAGATACTACAGTTGTTAATTATAGTAAGGATACATTTAGAGGTTCTATATTACGAGTCAACACTACTCTACTCAAACCATAAGACGGCAAGATTGGAATTTGCTATCAGGTATTTTGCCTGTGGCTCTAAAGGTGTTCGCGTTTGGCATAGGCCTGCTTTGAGCAAGATCTATGTAGATAATTTTGCACTTCAATTCGGTGTTAGGACACCCTTGAGAAAATGCAATGCGTGTTGTAGTAAACGAAGTAGCTTTAGAAGCACGTGTACAAGCTCGTAACGAGGGGCGTGATCTTGCTCGTGACGGTAATGAATTATCAGCGAGGCTAGCAAATAAAGTCTTGAACTAGCTGCTGCTTGTGTGGTAAGGAAGGAAGATCAAATTTGATTTCAAAGCGATGCATACCTTGTAATTCAACAATTATTGTTTCGTCTATTAATTGAATAAATATACCTGCAATGAGAAGGGGTCGCTACAAAAACACAAAATTTTTCTCGCCCTTGGTACAGTCAAACCGATCCTCTCCATATAATTCGTCCAACTCACGGATGGCAGTAATGTCTAGAAATTCTTTGTAACATTATAAAGTTTGCTTAATAAAGTTCCATAATTGGAAATTAATGGTTTGTTTCGTAGCCAATTTCAAGGGGAAAATACAGATTTTTTTACTTCTGAGACAAAACTACATGCATCCTCTCAGCTTAGTTGCTGCCCAAACAAAAATTGCTCGGCTTATAGAGAAAAGAAAAAAAATACAGAAAAAATTGCCCTTAAAAGCTGCAGCCAAACAAGCCCTTTGTAACATCGAAAACCAAATTCGAGATGAAACTAATTACTAGCGAAGCTAAAGCAGAAAATCATCCTAATTTGCGAAGATACTTCTCAACAACATAAAAAACTTAGAAATGAATATCTATATGTACGTATAAATATATATATATACACATATATGGAGAGAAAGAGGGAGAGAGACCTCGAGTTGAGCTGATTTGATGGCGATAGGGATGCAGATAAGGAAGACGCCGGCCATGGTGATAGCGGTGTTGCGCTTCCAGTGCTTGGGACTGCAGTAGGATCCACCGGTCATGCTCCACACCTTGCTTCTGAAATCTCCGCCGTGCGCCGCCGCCGCATCGCCGTGGTGGTCTCCTCCATCTGATTCTTCTTCGATCTACAGTATTCAGTTTTCACCCACAACTTTCTGTCTGCGATTGAATACTCGAATTACCGAATCGATTTTAAATTTAAATTTTTGTAAATTTTATATTAAAAAATAAAAATATTTATATTATATATATATATATATATATACTATAAGAAATTCATGTGCCTTGCTCGCGACGTTGTTTCATGGCGTACATGTCTCTCCCGATCTCGTTAGCCTGTAAAGTAAAAGTAAATACAGACATACGGCTGTTTTAAGAATATTAGATCATTATCTTATAGTAACAATGTTAAATTTTTTACAAGATAGTGGCTAGTTTAGTTTACTCGGAACTGATTTTAGTGAATATCAAGAGCGTTTCGTTTACTTCTGTTCTAATTTGTTGTTTTTATTGCTACCTTATTGAACCATAAGCAATATGAGATTTGTATTAAAGTGCGATATAGGGAAAGAAAAAAAAAACACTGGGATGTATGCTTTGGTGTTCTAAAGTATTGCATCCTGTGAACGTAAAACCAAAATCTACTTTTCAAAAATGTATAACCAAAAAATATCATATTATCTGCTTTGCACAAAACCTGGTTCCATGTTTGTCTTGTTCATTTTTCAAAATCCAAAATTTATCCATAACTATTTCCGCTTCTTGTTTTAATCTCAAAATTGTCTACGAAAAAGGGCACTATGATGGGTCGAAAACACAAACCCAAAAACTAGTAAAATGCTGTAACAATATACAAATATTCAAGAATACGTAGAAATGATAGTTACGAAGTAGTACAACAAAAAATAATCTTTCTTTATACACCCAAAATAAATATGAAAACGAACAAGAAAATTTATGGAAAAAGAAATGGAATCAAGAAATAAGAATCTTGCCTCAGTAACAAATAACGACAATCTGGCCAAACAAATCATATATTTCCTCACCATTATTACCAGCATATTATTAGTACCTCCGAAACCCAAAGCCTCTATATGTAAATTGAATAAATGTTCTTTCTATATCTTAATTGCCCAACTTACAACACATGCTTGTCTTGCTCATCATTCAGACTCTCTTCAATCCTGTCAACTAATATGACCCCCTCATGTTTCTAGCAAACAAAATAATTCCCTTTTTTCCCCTTCTCTTAGTATAAGGAATCTCTATGCATGTTGTATATGTATCATACTAAACGGATGTACCCGAGCCATAAGGGTAAGGGAGAACCCCATAGGATTGGCAAAGTGACTTGAGGGTTGTCGTGGATAATGGCTCATTGCAGCCATTTGTTGCCCGTTGTTGTTGCTTGAAATTATGACCTGTTTGTGATTGGTTGTGGCTGATATTTGAGTTTTGAACAGAAGGTAGGGTGATACTGTGTTAGAGGCGAAGAACCGGTCATGCACCCTTGGGTGTTGCTACATTGTCGTGAGGTTGGGCGCCATCTGAGGGGGCTCCCATGGGTTGTAGTTTACATTCTGGTTGATTCTTTGTACACCATTGTTGTATGAGTTGCTAGATGCAAGTTTGTCCAGACCTCCTTCCTTGTGGCCACCAAATACGCAAGCAAAATCAGTTAGTTTAGGGTTACGATAACCTAACATCTAGCTACATAATATAGCTCACTAATATTTACTCGAGAGAGCAAAAACGCGACAATCATTCACTTATTGTACAAAGTTTTAAAAACCATAATAACATACAAAACAATTCAATTTCAGAGACCTTTTCAAAACTTGTTCCGTTTTTTCTTTTTTGCTCCCTGAAAATATCTTAAAAAATATTTTCACGGAAATGACTCTCAATCCAGCACATCGTGAGTTTACACCAAGAGAGAATAGAAAAAAAAAATAGGCGAAAGTTATTACCAGATTACTAGTTGCACTCTTATTTGAGCTAGCACTGCACTTTGATCAGCTGCAATTTCAACAATCACGAGAAAGCAATGAAATATTTGCCATTTAAGGCCAAAGGTTCCATTATTTATGGATGATTTTGTTATCTTCAACTTTTGAGGGGTGCGCTAATTAACTATCACAGTGTTAAATAAAGCATTCTTTTGCCAAACGGATATACTCTTGATTTTGTTACCATATTTAGAAAAACACACGAGGAAAAATAATACTACCAAGCAAGGCCTTTAAAAGAGTCTCAAACTAAATGTTGCCTCAAAGTAACACAATATTAGTATTTAGAATTAAGTAGGCTGTAAGAGATGCAAGCAAAACTAAAACAAGATTCCTTAAACCACATACCATGCTCCACAAACTTACACTCATTGGATAATAGCTAATTCTAAAGCATTCTTCCCATCCGAATATGAAGTAGCCGGAGAAAGATCACTTAAACCCTAAAAGAGAAATTATAATAATTTTAATACAAGAATAAAATAGGTAATCTACAGAGTAAATCGAGATCTGAAAGATTAGTGAACTCTAAAGTTACCATAACGTCAAGAAGCTCAGTAACAAGAACTTCCACCTTTACCGGTTAAGTTTATCATCAACAACCTGCTCAATTGGTATAAAATTTCAAAACAATTATACAGAGATTACAATTACTAACAACTTGATCTCTGATTTTTTAGGAGATATATGTACCTTTAAAAATTGAGACTTGTTTAACTATGGATTTAAAATTTGCAATGTAGTTGCATTGTAATGTTCCTACCATTAACAGCTTCATCATAGCTACTTAAACGACCCCTCACCCGCCCAAAAAATAATAAAAAACGAAGAAGCGTGACGATAATTTTTTAGTGTGGAATGCATCAAGGTGCCCATTCAAGACCTAGACTTGATACATGTCATGATTTGTTCTAGAAAAAAATAAGGGGGAAGAAGAATTATTAAGTTGGATCTTTAATAGCCTTCTCAACACTACCAAACAGTTGATCCATTTCTAGGTCTTTTTGGATAATTTTTACAAGAATTCCTTGCAAAAGAAAAATAAATGCAACTCGCATTTGCTCTTTGCGATATGCTAATTTCTTCATTAGACATAGTTAATCTGTTTGCATGTTGTTGTCGGTGTCATGAAAATGAGTAATTGTTCTTTCCAATCAATCCATGATGAAACCCTGGCAAAACAAAACGAAATTGACCCCATCTAAAATAGCATTCCGTGAGAAATAGAATATCGAAAATAGCGATAACAAATTGCAAGAAAAAAAAGTATTTGAAAATCCTTAGCGTATGAGAAATAACAATACTTACAAAGCATCAAACCAGGCAATGAAATTTCTAATGTTGAATTTTACTATTGAGCCATTCCAGCTTTACCCTGTTTCAGGAACAAATCATCTTTAAAAGTTTAAAAAAAAAAAAAAGGAAGGAAATAGATAAGTAGAAAAAATAAGGACACAATTAGATAAGTAGAAAAAAAATAATAAAGATGAATATTACATTAAAAAAACAACTAATTTCTTGTATGCACTTCTATTTCTCTACCTTGCAAGCATGGGGGACACCACAAGTAGCCGATAAGTATTTTCTCTCTTCGTATATGAGATTTTCCATCAAGAATATTCCCAAAATTTTTTACTCAATCATTGATTGGGGCATAAAAGTGTATACAATTGAGCTTTTAGATCGTTTATGTATCTATTTAACATATGAAACTCATATTTCAATATTACGTATTTTTATTTTAATTGCAAATTTATGATACTACATGTGATGATTTAAAGTCAATAAGCAAATTCTCGTGTAGTATGATATCAAGCACTTTGTTTGCACTTTGGTTTGAGCTTTAAAGTGTCCAGAAACGAGTTTTAAGAAGTACTAAGCGAACGATTTAATTATTCATTCGGTGAATGTGTTTCGGGAACTGAAGATCTGAAATTTACTAAATTTATAGATAGTTCTTAAGCATATTATGGTATCAAATTTGTATGCTTAGAAAACTCATTGAATTAGCTTTCCAACGATTCATACAGAGCTCAATTCAGAGTTTTCTACAGCAAATTATGAATTTTTTCGTAAAAATATGTAGTACTATTGACTAGTAAATTATGGGAGATAAAGGTGCAACACTTATATATCTTATTAAATATATTTTTGTCTTTTCATAAATTATAGAGAACGAAAAGGGTTTTCTAACCGTAATTTTCTATCTATTTTTTCATTCTTTTTCTTATTTAACTTTGAAGGTTAAAGATTATTTTCAATACAATTTTGTGAGTTCTTTTTAATTATTTTCTTATTAATTATTTTTGATTTTCTTCTTTACATATTTGTGTTTTCTTTCATGAGTTGTTATTCATCTTTTATTATGTTCATCGTAATTATACTAGACTAGTTTCTTTTATTGCCTAAGGGGGAAAAGAAATCAACAAGATCTGTTAAATATATAGGGAGTAAAATTTTATTACCAGGCGTAAAATAAATTTATATTAAATTGAAAAGTCTTGCACAACAAGATCAAATCAAATCTCTATAATAATAATCTAACCAAATTAAGTCAATCTAAACACTAGATTAGATTGGAAATATATAATTCTTCTATAAAGTAATTGAATAAAATCAAATCTAATATATTTCTTAATACTCCCCCTCAAGATGAACATAGAGAGAAACGCAATATTTATTTTAAACACAATGATGGAGAAAAAAATATGAATAAAATGATTGGAAAAGAAGTAGTCTAGTATTAAAAAATTAAGTGGTAGAGGTATCACATGAGGAAAACACAAGAGAAAAAAAGTACCCTTATCAATAAATATTTTGAGTCTCAAATCATTGATAGAAAATATAGTCATATATGGTTTTGTTATTTCAGTTAAAATCATATTTATCTTGTTAAAGTACTAATAGTAGGTAGTACAATTTGGACTTGGTTGAAAGGTATATTTGTACAAGTTTAGTGATGGGTTGATCGAGTGATCACTTATTCAATACCAACCTATTAAAATATTTTCTTTTCCTGATCTTTAATGTTAAAATTTGGAATTTGGTTTTATGATATTTGTGGATGTCGTCCGGTAAGCCCTCATGAGACTATAACACATTCACTATGCACACCTATAGGTTTAAAAGCTTAATACATACGTTAAATGCATTCGTGATTCCTACAAAAATAAGTTAGGTTATTTTTTTTTTTTTTTCTTTTGTCATCAATTGGAGACATCTTGTTTTTATTTTATTTTTATCTTATTTTCTTTATTTTTT
>MKEJ01039172.1:2460-16189 GCA_001753735.1 Embelia ribes
CTCTCTCTCTCTCTCCTCTCCTTCTTAACCCCCACTTAATTTTGCCGTGGTCATAACTAACACTCTCTTAAGATAATACATTATTATAAACTCTCTCAATCTGCTCTGTCTCTGTCTCTGTCTCAATTTATATATACAACTTTTCAACCAGCCATTAAGACTTTTCCACCCTTCGAAAAATGATTTTCTAACAACAAAGACAATTCTAGCCGCTCTCCCCTGATCCCCGTTTTCATTGTTTCCCATTGATTTTGTTTCCTGAATTTCAAAAACACATTTGATTATGATGGTGACTGTGAAAATGATGATTGATATTTTCCCTAGTTTTTTGTGTTTTGGCGGTATTTTGCAGCCAATTTCTTAGTGATTTTTGCTCTACTGAGGTGGTTCTTTTATACCCTTTTTGTGTTTTTTTTCATATATATATATATATATATATATACACACACATGTGCGTGTGTGTGTGTGATTTGATCTTAAGTGAGAAGCAAAATAAGGTTATGCTTGCTAAAATAGAAACAGCAAGTTTTACTATTTGGTCTTTTTTGTTTGGATGTTTTTCAGCAATTGAGGTATTATTTACAACTGAAATTTCCATTTTCTGATTTAACCTTAAATTTTTTACATCCTTACCGACCTTTTATTTTTTAATTAATTATAATTGAGGAAATATTTCCAACTAGCTATTTTTTATTTGAATCTTTACTCTTTAGATAATCATTTTTTTTTGCTTTTTTGCCAATTATTAGTAGAAATGTCTAATTTCTTATGCTAAGCTCAAGGTTGCAGTTGCTTGCAACAAATTAATTCATTTTTAAATATTACTTGATTTTATGTTCAAGCAACAAAGTCTAAGTAGTTGCTGTTTTCTTTTGGATGATTTTTTCTGTTGGGGGAATCATGTGCTAACGAAATTCCAACCCCCTTTTTTTAAATTCTGTTGACTTATAATTGGTAGACGATTTATTAATCACCTAGTGTTACTTATTTATTCTAAGAATTATGTTTCATCTTTTAATTTCTTACGCATAAATTTATGTTTTCATTGGGAATGATTAATAGCCTAGAAATATTATGATCAAGCTCTTTCTTGGGTAAAAGATAATGGTCGAACTCATTACAAAAAGTGTTTGTAGGGAAACAGGATGATGAGATTGGGAGCTGCAAGATGTGTTTTTGTGATGTCAGTTTGTTGCTTCATAATTTTCGTGTGCGGACAAAGTACACATCCAGAAGAAGGTGCAGTGTTGTTCTTAACTTAATAACTCTAAAATTTCTTTGTTCTGTTGGAATTGTAGTTAAGCTTCACTATTAACTCTTCAACGTATTTATATCCATGTTCATAATCCTTTCCGTTCATGGATTGTGCCTTGTGTTTTCTAATCTGTAGAACCGTGTCGTACTGTAAGGACTCAAGCTTGTGATATGGAAGCAGGGTAATGATATACATACAGAAAATAATATACATATACAGATATGTATTAACACCTATGTTGCCAGATCATGTGCGTTGATCTCTTTCTTAAAATAGAATAAAAAATGCACGAGATGTTGATACGTAAGAGTCTGTATACTTACACTATGTGATTGTCAATAAGTGAATTATTTTCCATGAAAGAATGTCATGGTATTACAAACTTCTGTTTTGTACTGTTTTAACTTTTAACAATTATTACCTTATGATGCAACATCAATCATCGACATCCTTTTCTTTTTTAAGTTTTTCATATTTAACTTCATCCTAATTGTTGAATGAATTCTATTCTTACTGAAGTTACATTTTCCACTTGAGTGTTAACTAAGATTTTCATTTGATGTAGTGTCATGCACGTTCCCGTTTTGTACGAATCTGCAGAGGATTGACTGATATGATGTATATACATAATCTTGCAGTTTCAGCATTAATGGCCATCAAACATAGGTTAGGCGATCCAATGAAGCACCTTCAGAACTGGAACAAGGGAGATCCGTGTACATCCAACTGGACGGGAGTTCTATGCTTTAAAGGAGTCACTGGTGGTGGTTACTTGCATATTCGAGAGCTGTAAGTTCCTTTCTAGACCCCTTACACCGTATATTCTGATATTATTTCTGTTTCCGACTGACTATTTCCATATGCTTGTTTTTATGTTATTCAAGAATCATAAAATCAACGATGTCATTTTTGTGGTCAATGTTGTGTTTTATCTCTTTCTGAACTAATTTATCGATTCTTCAAATTTTGGTGCAGACAGCTACTGAATATGAACCTTTCTGGTAGTTTGGCACCTCAGCTTGCCCAACTCTCTCAACTTTGTATATTGTGAGTAGTTATTTAAACATTCCGTTTAGAAAGTTTCTTCTCGTTAAGCAGTTTTCCGATTGGATACTAACTTGGATGCATCTTGTTTACTATTGCAAGGGATTTCATGTGGAATGAATTAAGTGGAAGTATCCCGAAAGAGATAGGAAATATTGCATCTTTAAGTCTCCTGTAAGTCCCGAAAGAGTTGGTGCTTGTGCTATATTTCTGTAAGTAATTTATGGAGTGTACAATGAACTTATAATTGTTTGTTTCCTTTCTTTCTTTTTGTGTGTGCAGCCTCTTAAATGGAAACAAGTTATCGGGTTCCTTACCTTACGAGCTTGGGTATCTTTCCAGATTGAATAGGCTTCAAATTGACGAGAACCAGATAACAGGGCCAATACCCGAATCATTTTCAAATTTACAAAACATTAAACATCTGTGAGTTGCGTATATTTTTCTTATCTATCCACAACTAGTAAGGAGGTTTTCTTTGCAGTTTCTGTAATTATGCATCACCTTGCAGTCATATGAACAACAACTCACTCAATGGCAGTATTCCTCCTCAGCTTTCCAATTTACCCAAACTTCTTCACTTGTGAGTTTTATGAAGAATTTTCCATATGTATTTTGTAATTATGTTTAATGTATGAATGTCTATTTATAGGTACATACATCCAAGTTGTACTCTGTATGTTTTAATTTCTTTATAATCGAAGTGGCACTATGTTTTCAGGCTCTTAGACAATAACAATGTATCTGGATATCTACCGCCAGAATTTTCAAACATTCCTACCTTGCAAATACTGTAAGTACTAATTTGATGGATTATTCCTCATTTTCCTTTATGTGATGTTCCATAAACTACTTGACTTAGGAGGTCATTGCACATTAATTAAGGCAATCTTGGGATTCGATACTAATACACGGGGGCTGGGAAAGAAAAAGAAAACATGTTTGTCAGTCTGTTTACAGTGAAATACAGAGTACTATACCATTACATTACAGTACATGATCCTCGTAGCACTAGAGTTTTAGATATCAAGAATCCACATAAAGTATATTGACCATCCTCATTGCGATTTCAATTCTAATATAGTATCCAATACTTTCATCCATTTGCTAAGACATTCAACGCAGTTACCTAGCACAATTTTGAAGCTTACTTCTGCATTGATATGCTGAAAGCTTGTAGTTAGAAATACGACAAAATAAGTGAAACGTCGAAACCTGTAGGCTGGACAAAACTGTTGACTACACTTTATTTGCACTTGTAGCTCTTTGTTAGTGTTATTGATCAAAATTTTTCTAAGTATGTTCCTTGTAGCTGGTGGATTACTTTTTTACCCTTCAAACATTGAAAATAATAACTGGTTTAATAAGCCTGAATTTCCCACTACCAATATGGGAGCTTATATGACCAGCTTCTTACTTGCTCAACCATCTTTCATCCCTTAAAAAAGGAAATAAGCGTATTTTTTGCCGAGGTATCCAGAGGTGTAGTATGCTACTGATTTTTGTTCCCATTCCTTGCAGTCAACTTGATAACAATAATCAGTTGGCGGGTGAAATTCCCGCTTCTTATGGAAACATGACTGCCCTTGTAAAATTGTAAGTCTTTTCTTAACTAAAATTTTCCATTTTAGTTTGTATCACAGTTTATGCGGTGTTGAGTAACATGTGTTGCTTCCGGTTGTGACCCATGTAAGTCTTCTCATGATTGTTAAACTTGTTTTGTATGAATTCTTCTGCACTGCTTCTCGGGGGATTTACTTTATTTATGCTCGCCTCATTTTTGTTCTCTTAGCTTTACCAGTTACTAAAAGTTTCATTTATTTACAAGAAACATTGCACTTGTTAATCTCGGAAAACTAAAGTACTTTGTTTAAACCTTTTCCACTTCCAAAATTAGCAACTTCACTTTCAATCTATTGAAGTATATTTTCGCAACTTCTTGTAACTTTATACTATTCTTTCTGTTTTCTGAAAAGGAATGCTTATGTAGTATACCTGTTGTAACCCTGCAGAAGTCTCCGAAATTGTAGTTTGCGAGGTTCTGTTCCAGATCTCAGTAGGATATCAAACCTTAGCTACTTGTAAGTTAGGAGGGCTCTTTAAGAATATTTCAAATATTTGCTTCCAACACAATTTACTTTCTCTAATGTCTGCACCACGTCTAACTCTTTCGATGCTAATATCTATTTTATCGATGTGATACTATTACAGAGATCTCAGTTCAAACCAGCTTGTAGGACCCATTCCATCAAATCAACTCTCTACAAATATGACGACAATGTATGTAAATTACCACTAAATTACCACTACGATTTCTATATACATTCACCAGTTTTTGGTCGTTTGGTATTTTTCTTTTCCTCTAACTTCAGCTATTATAAGTGAACTACCAAATATACATTCTAATTCAAGTTTTACTCAATTAAAAAGTTGAAAACTTTTTATGATTGGATTTTTATATTGACATATGTGTCTTGTGCAGCGACCTGTCAAACAATCAACTCAATGGTACCATTCCTGAAAGTTTCTCAGAACTTCCTTCGCTACAAAAACTGTAAGGATATTCATCTTGATTCATACTTTCTTCCTCTTAAAAAATGCATATTTAACAGTCTTCATTAAGGAAGGCTATTGTATAATTCTTCCCAATGGAAACATAATCATTCTAGATTTTTCAATTATTAAAGGCGTCTTTTCACTTCTTCCTCATGATAAGCATGTTCAAAATGATGCCCATACATATTCTTGACGTACACCTATAGAGTTAGATCCGGTGTGTTGATTTTTTAATATTTTAGGTGTTTGTACAATACATTATTTCTTGTAGGTGATTGTTATCTAAATGGATTGGGTGATTGTTAATTACAGGTCTCTTGGAAATAACTTTTTGATGGGTTCGGTTCCAGCAAGCATTTGGCACAACATGTCCTTTAGTGCAAAAGCACAACTTTTACTGTAAGATCTTGTGTCATTGAACTGGTGCTACCATCCAAATATAAAGAACATTTAGATTTTCATCGGTTGATAAGTACTCTGGTTCATAGTGAAAGCAGCATCTAACTTCTTTTCTTTTATATATTCTATTTCATAAATGGCAGTGATTTTCGGAACAATTTACTATCTAATGTTGCGGGTGATCTCAATCCTCCACAAAATGTCTCACTTTGGTATGTTCCCTTCTAAATTATTCAAATAACATATCCTAAATGCTGCAATTTTTCTTTGTATTTCAGTGGTTAGCTTTTCTTGAACCTAAAAACTTTTGTCGGTAGAATCCAACCCGCTTCCTTAACATGTTATCAGAGATAGGTTCTGCGTTATGGCTCTTATTAGGAGTTTGTTTGGTTGTAGTTTTTAAGCAAATAAGCCAACTTATTTTTGAGAAAAAAAAAGTTGGTTACATCCGGCTTAAAACTTCTAGCATATTTAGTTCGAAACAACATATAAACTTAGGTTAAAAGTTGAGTAGCCAAATATTGTTCAGTTTTTAAGCAAAAAAACTGATAAGCTGGAACCTATAATAATGGCATGTACGTTATCAGAAAGTAATTGTACTTTTCAATTTCCTGGTGTTGAGCATTTGACTTCAGAAAGTTTTAATTTTAAAAGAGTTATCTCATTGTATTGCATAATTTGAGGCAAAATAGCCTTCGTGATAGCCCCTTTCAGTATGTTCTTTGTGGTATTACAATGGTCTTGTGTGGAAGGAATTGGTACCACAATTAGGCCACGGCAATAGGTTTATGGACTATCACGTCTTGAATCAGTTATTTTTTCAATTGAATATCATGGCTCCGATATATATTTTGACGAAAAGTTTGAAAATTATTTTTCGGTACATGAGTTATGAATATATTCATTTTATCTCTTCAGCTAGCCTTTTTGAGGTGGTTCACCTTTTATTGTTGCAAGGCTCCTCTTTAGGAAAGGATGTACATGAGGTTTGCAGGGAAAGTGTAGATAATATCTTCCAAATTGAAAAAGAAAAAAGAAATAGTTTTTCTCTAAACAGTTTTAAGACAGACTCTATTAGCTATCCTTATTTATCTTTTCGAATGTTATCTATTTCTGCTTACAACTACAGAGCTAGATTGGAATTGATTTTTAAGTTCATGACCCTTATAAATCCAAGGTCCAAATTTTTATTTTCATTCGGTTGTATCAAACCATTGCCAAGCATGATCCCAAGTTGAACTAATCGTATAAGAGTAATTGATTTTCTGCTATTCGTCGTATATTCTCTCTATGTGTTTCTGTTAAATACAAACAAATTGTTTCTGCTCTTTTTGCCTTGTCTGTGGTTACCATTTTAGCAGTTGTTATTCAGGCTACAAGGCAATCCCATATGCAGAAACGTGAACATAAAGAATGTCACCCAATTCTGTGGTTCTCAAAGTAGAGGGGATGACATTCTTGGGTACTCAAATTCGACGTCGATTTGCCCAATCCAAGGATGTCCATCAGATAATAACTTTGAATACATCCCAGCATCTCCTGTCCCATGCTTTTGTGCAGCACCTATTTGGGTAGGGTATAGGCTGAAGAGTCCCAGTTTCACCTACTTCCCTCCATATATAAATGCGTTCGAGATGTACTTGACGAGTTCTCTTAATATGGACCTTTATCAACTATCTATTGATTCATACACCTGGGAAAAGGGGCCTCGTCTGAGGATGTATTTGAAGCTTTTCCCCACTGCAAGTAACAAAAGTTCACAAACTTTTAATGTCAGTGAGATTCAGCGGATTAGAGGCATATTTACAACTTGGGAATTCCCAGGTAGTAAGTTGTTTGGACCTTACGAGCTTCTCAACTTTACCCTTCTTGAGCCATATTCATACAGTAAGCACTCAACTTCTGATACTACGATTGGTTTTGATCTTCACCATAGCCATTAGTTATCATTTGTCTAGTTGCGGCTTTTAATTAAAAAAAAAAATTGTTTCCTTTTGTAGACTTTAAAAATTTGCTAAATTAAGATTTTTAGGTCAAGAAAGAAAAAAAAACCAAACTCAGTTTTAAACATTGAACAGCCAAATTCCATCTATTTTTAAGGAGAAAAACTTGAGCTTAAAAAATGCAACCAAACAAGCTCTTAGTCAAACTTTCACATTACAGCTGTTGTTCTGGGTAAATGATTCTTGCAAGCAGCCCCCAAATACAAGCTAATGGAATTTATGACCTTTTAATTATGCTTAAATTTATACCAATTTTTACCTGTATGACAATAATTTTTCATACAATGGTGAAAGGTTATTCACTTTTTAGCAGTATCTAAAAGGTGATATTAACATTCGTCTACTTTTTTTTTGGCTTGTATCTTGCTTATGAGTTTATTCTGGATGGTATAGTTGCTTAAATCTTTCTGTATTATCATATGCACAGTTTTTTCAAATCTTTTGTTGTTTCACTTAAACATGAAACATCAAGGAGGAGTGTTAAAATGGGTGATATTTGCTTCATTTATTTGTGGTTAATATTTGTTGTTTTACTGGTCAAGGTTGTTTCAGTTTGTTGCTGTTTTCTTCCTAAGTAGTTGTTTTCTTTCCCAAGTTTGTTACTGTTTTCTTTCTTAATTTTGTGCTGACTGTGAGCACTTTTTCCCAGATTAGTGGAGTCCCTTTAGAAACTGTTTTTTTAAGTCATTGTAAAGCCTATTTAAAGGCTGCATTACTTTGTATTTGTATGCACCTAAAACACAGAAAACACACAGCAAACATAGAGAGATTTCTCTCAAATACTGCTTTGCATTTACTTAGCATTTCTATCAAAATATCTTGCATATCTTATTGCAGTTTCTTTGAGCCTTTTTTCTCAGTTTCTAATAGTGGTATTAAAGCAAAATTCTTGCGGGACTGTGAGGTATAAATTAAATGAAACTAAGAACAATGTCTACCTCAACTAGTGGTTCATCTATGATTCCAATCTTTCATGGAGAACACTACCACATTTGGTCTGTCAAGATGAAGTTTTATTTGAGATCACAAGGGTTATAGAGTGTGATTGAGTCTGAAGAGGAGCTTGAGCCTCTTAGAGCCAATCCAACCCTTGCACAAATCAAGGCTGATGAAGATGAAAAGCTAAAGAAGGACAGAGCAATTACCTGTCTACATGTTGGAATTGCTAATCAAATTTTCACAAGAATTATGGACTTGCAAACTCCTATGCAAGTCTGGGACAAGCTTCAAAGTGATTATGAAGGCAACAACAGTGTCAAGGCTGTTAATTTACTCACAGAGTTTGAGTTGATGAAAATGAAAGACAGTGAGACTGTCAAAGAGTACAGTGGCAGAATGATGGGTACTATGAACCAAATTAAGTTGCTTGGTAAAGCTTTTTCAGATCAAAAGATAGTGGAGAAAATAATGGTCTCCTTACCACTGAGGTTTGAATCCAAAATTTATACAATTGAGGAGTCTTGTGATTTGCAGACCTTCTCAGTTTTAGAGCTTACAAGCAAATTGCATGCTCAAGAATAAAGAACAATAATGAGAAATGAAGAAGTTACAGAATGAACTTTTTAGGCAAATCAAAAGGGTAGAAATTTTAGAACTCAGAAAGACAAGAAAACTTTCAAAGGTAAACCAGAATTGTTGCCTAAGAAAGGTAATTTTCCTCCTTGTTCTTTCTGTAAAAAATCCAATCATACCAAAGAGGATTGTTAGTTTAAGGATAAGCCCATTTACAAATGCAACTTCTGTAATAAGATTGGACACAGTGAGAAGTTTTGCAGACTCAAGAAAAAACAGTCTCAACAACAGAACTCGCAGCATGCAAATGCTATTGAAGAAGATACTGGGGATGCAGAACACTTATTTGTTGTGTCACAGACTCAAAATTGTAATAAGTCCAACATTTGGCTCATTGACAGTGGATGCACAAGCCATATGACCAATCACTTGACAAATTTTACATCAATTCACAGGAGCATACAACCTAAAGTAAAGCTAGGCAATGGTGACACAGTCATAGCACAAGGCAGTGGAACAATTTTAGTGAAAACTCTTAACAAGGTACAAGGACAGTTTCTAATGTTCTTTTTATACCAGAGTTGGATTAAAATTTGTTGAGTGTGGCTCAAATAATAAAGAATGGGTACAAACTGTCTTTTAATGATAATTTCTTCTAGATATTTGACAAAAATGGAGAAGAAATTGTAAAAACAAGTATGCAGGGTAATAGTTTTTATTTGAAGTTTGAGTCAGAACAAGAGAATGCTTATAGAATCTCTACTGTTGACAGTGAACTGTGGTACAAAAGATGTGGACGCTATAATTTAAACTCCCGTAAACACATGAAAGATACAGAAATGGTAATTGATCTCCCTAATATTTCTGCACACAATGGAACTTGTGAAAGTTGTGTGCTAGGCAAACATCATAGGTTACCATTTCCAAAAACTGTGTATAAGAGAGCCTCCAAAATTCTTGAATTAGTGCACTCAAACATTTGTGGCCCTATGAAAATAGAATCAGTTGGGAAAAAGTTGTATTTTGCCTTGTTCATTGATGATTTTAGCAGAATGACTTGGGCTTATTTTTTGAGGCACAAGTCAGATGTGTTGTCAATATTCAAAAGCTTTAAACAAATGGTAGAGACACAGAGTGAACTCAAATTGAAGACTCCTAGATCAGACAATGGAGGGGAATACACTTCAAATGAATTCAAAATATTATGCCAAGAAACTGGAATGATACATCAATTGATTGGTCCATATTCTCCTCAGCAAAATGGTGTTGTTGAAAGGAAAAATAGAACAGTAATGGAAATGGCCAGGTGCATGCTCTTTGAGAAAAAGTTGCTAAATTTTTTTTGGGCTGAAGCAGTTAATACTGCAGTTTATCTGCTTAATAGACTTTCTACACAATCAGTAGAGAGCATGACACCCGTTGAAGCTTGGTCAGGAGTGAAGCCCTCACTCAAGCACTTGAAAGTATTTGGTTCTATATGCTATTCTCACGTACACTTATACAAAAAGAGGTAAGTTGGATGAGAAAGCTACAATAGGTATTTTCTTGGGTTATGCAACTGAGTCAAAAGGGTATAGAATCTATAATCTTGATAATAAAAAGGTTATAATTAACAGAGATGTTGTGGATGAAAACAGTTATTGGGATTGGGATTTGAACAGGATCAATACTCAAACTTTCAATGACAGCAGTTATATACTTGGGTCTCTCAATTTTTTGACGTTGAAGGAACAACTGACACTCATGTTCTAAAAACAAAGTCACTATCTGAGATTTATGAGATGTGTAATTTGACAGATGCAGAACCCACTACTTACCGAGAAGCAGCTGACCATCAATAATGGTTTGAGGCTATGAAAGCAAAGATTAGTGACATTGGAAAAAATCAAACATTGAAGTAAATGCCACAAGACAAAAAGACTATTGAAGTCAAATGGATATACAGAGTTAAGTTAAATCCTCATGGATCAGTATTCAAGCACAAAACTAGGCTTGTTGTCAAAGGATATTCTCAAATTCCAGGTATTGATTATACTGCCACATTTGCTCCAGTTGTTAGGCATGATACGATCAGATTGTTACTTGCACTAGCTGGTCAACTAGGGTGGAAAGTCTTTCATTTGGATGTTAAATCAACATTTCTAAATGACACTATTGTGGAAGATATTTATGTTAAATAACCTGAAGGATTTGAAATCATTGGCAGTGAAAACAAAGTGTACAAGTTACACAACTCTTTATTGCCTAGAACAAGCTCCAGAAGCTTGGTACTACGGGGTTGGTTTCAGGAGGAGCAAAAATGAGCCAACACTTTACCCAAAAGAAGACAGTACAGGTTTGCAAAGTGTTGTTTCTCTTGATATTGACGATATGCTTATTATAGGAAACAATCAAGAATGTGTAACAAAGTTGAAAAAAGAAATAGAAAATATCTTTGAAATGTCTAACCTTGGGACAATGAAATATTTTTTTGGAATTGAAATAAAGCAGTGCTCAAAAGGATTTTTTATTTCTCAATGCCAAAGACATTGAAGAAATTCCAATTTGATGGCTGCAAAGAAACTCCCACTCCTCGAGTTTTGAATGAGAAAGTTTCCAAAGAAATGGGAGAATTACTAGAAGATGCATCTATTTACAGAAGTCTTGTTGGTAGTTACTTTACTTAACTGCAACTAGACCTGATCTTATGTTTGTTGCTGGCCTATTGTCCAGGTACATGAGTGCTTCAACTTCTACTCATTTGCAAACAGGGAAAGGAGTGCTAAGGCATCTAAAAAGGACTACTGGGCTTGGAATTTGGTATAAAAATACTCAGAGTTTGAAATTGAAAGGTTTTACAGACAATGATTGGGCTGGATGTGAAGATGACATGAAAAACACATCAGGCTATTTGTTCAATTTGGGAACATGTGCTATTTGTTGGAACGCTAATAAGCAAGATATTATTGCACAATCAACAGTAGAAGCAAAATATATAGCTCTCTCTGCAACAACTAATAAAGCTATTTGGCTGTAGAAATTGCTAGGAGATTTGGGTCAACAACAAGTCTCAGAAACTGAGTTGTATTGTGACAACAAATCAACTATAGCCATTATGCAGAATTCAGTTCAACATAAAATGACTAAATTACCATTCTATAAGAGAATTTGAAAAGGAGTATAATCAAAGTGTTCTATTGTTCAATAGATGAACAGGTTACTGATATTATGACAAAGGGATTGCTTAAAGAAAAATTAGAGTTTTTCAAGATCAAATTGGGAATAGCTGAAGCAAATCTCAAGGAAGAGTGTTAAATTGAGTGATATTTACTTCAATATTTTATATTTACTTATTAATTTAATGTTTTATGCTCTTATTTCTGCTAGGAAAATGTTCAGATGGCTGAGACAAAGTTGTTAGTTGCTGTTTTTCTTTCCTAATTGTGTGCTAACTTGTGAAAAACTTCTTATCAAATTAGTTGAGTACTGTTTAGAAACTGCTTTTTTTAAGTCATTGTAAAGTCTTTTTAAGGCTGTATTACTTCATATTTCATATGTACAAAAGAACACGGAGAGTTTCTCTAAACTTTCTGCAGTTTATTTGAACTTTAATTACAGTTTATTTGAGCCTTATTTTTCAGTTTTTTTACATCATTTAGGTAATGATTCAACTGAACTAACTGGCACGAAGGATCATTGCAAGCTGTGGATCATTTTGGAGTTTTTCAAAAAATAATAAATCATCCAGTCAGGCAGTAGCTTGTTGGAATGTATTATGTAAGTTTGTATATAAGAACATGTCTAATTGGTGCATGACTGTTAATGTGTTTGTGTTTGTTCTTGGGTTGTCAATTTCCTTGGCAAAGATGAATTTTAGCAAGGATTGGATTTGCACAGGGATGAGTACCTTAACCAGCTTCATTTTCCTCTTGTTTTTAATTTTTATCCGATTTTGGCCGTAAAAACTTTTTAAATTCTCTGCCAATTTTCAATGCCAAAATATATTTGTTGGGCAACATCATTCTCCTTAGTTTCAAGTCAAAGTTATGCGCGTGTAACATCTTGCACGTAAACATTTCATGGCTGATGCAGTGAAGCTTCTTATTTTGGTCATTATTCCTCAATCAGTTTTAAGCCAACAGCGGAACCGACAAATAGCGAAGGTAAAGAAGAAAACTGTTCGTATGCATTGTTCCCACATTTTAAGCAGTAGAAGAGTCAAAACTATAACTTCAAAAGCCTTTGAAACAATAACAATATTAACTGGGAGGAAAACAATACTGGAATTGAAAATTATGGAAATCTTGAAAATTTCATGACATATATATGAAGAATGTATCGATTTTTGGAGGAGGAAAAGGACTTTTATTTTTAAACTATTAAAAAGGATATCTGTAGGTTTCTGAAAACTGGTACTGGGGATAGTTCATGTAAGGGTGTTTAAGGGTACCGGTTTTCTGAACCAATTCCCACAGTATCTGTTTTCAACACCAATCTTTACTTATAAAGATGCTGGGGTGTTTAATTCTGTTGGAAAATATATAGCTTTCCATGTGATCCTATGAGACTTGAGCATATGAAAGGTATCAACTTTGATCCATTTTTATGTGGAGTATACATAATAATGTTTTTCCGTTCTTGGGTGGGTTTTAAAGCCCGTAACGCGAGTTTCGAAACGATATATTATATCATTAAAAATCATAAAATGGTGTTAATGAAAATTGGATTCAAAGTGAGATGTTTAAAGAAGATTAAAGTGGGATGTCTAAGTCTTTTGGGATTATCCCACATCGACTAGATAAAAGTTTCTTATATTGTATATATACAATAACATGTGTTACTATAAGTTTAATTGAATGTGACACATGCACATGTAGATGGAAGCATTATAAGACCCCAAATCTTTCTAAGTACTGTAACAATATTTTATTACAGTAAAAAGACACATGAATGATGTAATACGTCATACGTCAGAAAATCA
>MKEJ01039173.1:0-10169 GCA_001753735.1 Embelia ribes
AAATAATTTTTATTATTTTTTCTTTGCATAGACCCCAAGCATTGTGTTTTGCTTTTCTAATCAACATTGTTAGTTGACACTGAGATGTTAAGCTGGTTGGCTTTCACAATAGGATCAATGAATTTTGTGTTTCGTCTAAAACTTTCAATCAAATCTTTATTTGTCTCTGGTGGAACAAACTCAATATTGACATTTTAGCTACATATTTATCACTTATCAATTTCATTAGTGGAAGAATTAATGTTTTGGATTGCTTTCGTTTGTTTAGTTGCACATTTTTTATGCTCAAAATTTCCTATTTTTTTTAAAAAAATATTGGCATACATTTTGCCATTATATATTTGTAATATCCTCACAGTCCACTAATAATTTACACATTTTCCTTATTTGGATGTCAAAATATAATTGAATAATTTCATTTTAAGTAAGTTCGACCATGACACAATCGAATAAAATTTTACTACTACCCTTCGCCATTATTAGGGAATGAATCATTTCTAACTAAATCAAATTTCGAAATTTTACTTTTTTATTTTTATTTAAAATTGTGTGTCAATTTGGCTGTATCTATCATGTATAGACGGATGGAGTAGTTTTTATTTACTATTTTAGCATGGGCATTTCTTTATTGGTATGAAAAATGTTTCTTCTGTTTTTTGTTTGAAAACGGCAGTCGAACAAACCATTTGTTAGCTGTTAGCTAATAGGAGAGAAAATTAAGGTTGTTTTTCCTCTCATTTGCTTGCCTTAGTTGTATTGTTATCACTGACATGGTAATGTAACATACTACCTGCCTATGTATATTGTCACATCATTATCTACGTGTATGAAACTGACACAATCATTGTCCATCTTATCCGTGAAGAGATATTTCAAAATCATGAAATCGTGCAATGAGATGATAAGAAATTGTGATGCGGATTAAAATGCCATCAAATTTGGGGAGATTTGAATGGAACAAGGTAGTCTAAAAGTGCTAAATAGGATGAAATTGAGGATAACGTAATAAGGTGGTGCAATGTTGAGTGATTTAATATTCTCTCCGTTCATAAATAATGGTTGTTGTTTTCTTTTCGGGACATTAAAAAATAATTACCCCTATCTATTTATTGATGTGTAATTATTACAAAATTTAAGCATATAACCAATTTTACTCCTTCATCATTATTATTAAAATGAATAAGACCAAATAAGTAAGGACAAATTTGGTAATGCACATTACATTCAAAATTTGAAAAACCACTTTTTGAATTTCTCATAAAACTATGTATTGAACAAACCAGTCTAATTCTTTTTGGAGTAACAAAAAAGAAGTAACAAATAAGGGTGAGCATCCCTACATCTGTTCAATTTCGAGAATTTTTTGAATTGAAACCGTTTTCTCTAATTTTTTGAACTCAAAAAAATCGTAACCGATCCCGAACCGAACTAAATGAGGAACTGAATTGAAACCAAAACCGACAAGTCAAATTCCAATCCCGAAACCGAAAATCACGAAATTTTGAAATAAATAAGGTTAAATAAATAAAATATAAAATTAAATAAATTAATATTTCGAAAAATTCAAGATATCTATGAAATTAATAATCAACTTTCTATCCCGACACGAAATTATTTTGGAATACACGATATATATAAAAATTCAAATTAAAATGAATTGAATTTTTCCTGAAATTCGGGAAACTCAAAAAGTTTATATTTGATTCTCAATCCCGAACAAAATGTATTCGGGTACATAAAAATTTAAAAATTTAAATCCCGATCCCAAACCAAACCAAACCATTTTTCCAAGTAATTCGCTTCAATTTTTTGGTCCAAATTTTGAAAATCCCAAATGTTTAGTCACCCTGGCAACAAATATGAAGGTTATACTCAAAAGTTGCATTTTTAGGAGTATGAAAGTATTTTCCCAAGATTTGATACAAAATAAATTTGTATTTTTGATGATAACAATTAATATCTTAAAATAAAACAAAATCCAACTCCACAATCAAACTAATCTTTTACTCAAATAGAGATATTACAAGTGCACAAGATCTTTCGATTACTTGGTCGATCCATACTAGCTTACAAACTGAGTATGCTAAATAAATAAATTCGCCGAATTTAGTAACACCACTACTCTCGTCATTGCAGGAGATTTGAGTTCAACTAAATCATATTCTCTTTTATTCGTTATTGCTTTTATCGGTCTAAGCTCGTAGTTACAAATTTTTATTAATCACACCGCACAAAATGAATCATAAAAAATGCAACGCAACATCGAAAGGAGAAACAAAAAAATCAAGCAACCAAATCAAAAACTTCATTAAAAACATAATACATAGTGGTTAGTCTCAAACCTTATCATTACACCAATAAGTTTTGACACATTATTTTGTTTAAAAAGCTTGGCACATATTTTCTTTCCTTCCTTGGCAAAGCAGTTTTCGAGTAATATAACATGAAAATTAACAACTAAAAACATACTAGCAGACCAAAAGCAATGCCACTAAAATCCGCAACAACAGCCGACTCCAGTAGAAACACCGAAAAACACTACTCTATGCCTTGAAGGTTCCAACCAGCTCCAACATTTGACTAACAAGTTCCGATCCTGTGAGATGATCAAAAGCAAACCTGAAAAAAAGTAAAGAGTAGATTCAGTACAATACTATAATGTTGATCAACAAAAGGCTACAACGCCGAAGTATAAATTAAACCGCAAGGTGGGAAGGCAAAGAAAAAAGAATGGAAAATTACATTACAAGCAACTTGCGCATATAGAATTGATCCACACATACCCCGGTTCAAATAATATCTTTAGATTGAATTTGAACTATCACAAGTTTTGATCAGAAGAGAAATGCCCACCAAGTCTCTACTCGATAAAACCATGATCAGAGACACTTGAAATATCCAGTTCAATATCAATTTTCTCAAGCATTTGGTGTTCTTTACATTTAAGTTTGAAGTCAATTGAACATAAATGAATCTTATGACTAGTAATATCCGAAGTCATTTACATATCTAATAAGTTATTAGCGGATTCATCATTAGCAACAAGAAGATGCAACTGGCACAATTAAAAAAGATACTAAATCTATTTGGTATCGACACAAAGTTTTGCGCATGTCAGAAATCCAAATGCAAGCCTCCACGGAAGTTTTTCTAAGCATGTAAGCAATCACTTGGCATTCTGTACTTCCATCTTTATCTTCAAGCCAATAAAAGGCCAATTAGACATATATTATCATTAATAATAAAATATAAATGGAAAATAGGACAACAAAACATAATGAATTTAATTTCAATTTTCATCTTAATTTCTAAATCAACAAACTGAATTACAATCACAAGCAATAAATGACAGACCTTAACCAATCAAGCTTGTAAAACTGCAGAAACAAAAGAAGGCGATTCCTCGTTCATTTGAATTTCTGTGGACAGATTTTGAGACACTCAGTATAACGCAAAAACTAAGCTCACTTGAGCATTATTTCATTAATCACAGCCACAGTTAGTCACAAAAGAGTCCAGTTGCTAATTTTACTACGATCACAAGAACAAAACAAGAACTCTAGCACAAGAAGAATTAGAGCTAAATCTGATTACAACAAAGACTTAATAAACCTCAAAACAATTCAAACAAGGAAATCAACTCCAATAGATAAAGCAGCACAAAAAACACTTCTCTGAGTCCTTTCCAACCAACTCTCACATATAAAGAATAATTTCCACCGTATTTTTCAGTAAGATGAATGGAAGCGCAGCCTGAGAGCATGTAAGAGTCAATTTGAATCAATTAGCCCAATAGAAGCCTAAAACATTACTATACAAAGCCACTCAAACAGGGGTAATATGATTAACAAACTATAATTACCGATACATCAAAATGAAATTGAAGAACGTACCCCGAAATGCGCAAATCGAAGCACAACTCAAAATGACGGAGTTGCTTTTAATCAATCACAAGCTTAATCAGATGTGAAAAATGAGAAATACTACCCTACTTGCAAGGAACAGAGAGAAACAATACCTACAATTAATCTAAAACATAACACCAAATCACATAATAGAGCCTAGAAGCTTGAGGAACTATATTGGTTGGAGTATAGAAAATGGCCCTTCAAATGCCCTAAAGTGTGTATATTGGAATGAAATTACTACCTTACGGAAAAAAAAATTGTAAAGGAAGTGTAGAGTAGAAACTCTTTCCTAAAGCAATAACCAATAAAAGAGAATATGATTGTAAAGGAAGTGTAGAGTAAAAAATTGTAAAGGAAGTGTAAAGGAAGTATCCCTAATGCACATTTTTTGTACTTGTACCATAACTCTTCCCAGATTCGCTTTAATAGTCTTGTTTGCTTTATTTGCTTTTTCGCATGAATTAAGAAAAGGCAATCAATATTGTTGGAACACTAAATTTTTTTACTATTTTTCTAATTTGCACCTTTATCGAAATTTTCAAAATGTTAAAAGGAGTTCATGTTGATATAAATGCACATTATTATTATTAAATAAGGGTATGTTAGTAAAATGTTCTTAGCTCCTTCAGCAAAAGGAAAGTAGACTACAATTTGGGACAAATCAAAATGAAAAATAAGGCTATTAAAATGGAACGGAAGGAGTAGATATAATCCAGATCCAATTCAAGTGCATACTCACATCCCAATCACTCAAATGAAGATTTTTCCCTTAAACAAAATCATTAAAGACGCACCGTATCATTATAAAAGATAAAGGTATGAAGCAGTACAACCCACCCTCCAGTCCTCCCTCTTCTCTCTCTCTCTCTCTCTGGCTCTCTGGAGGAGATCACTTCCTCCAGATCTGGCGAAGATCAGCCAGTCCTTCTCTAGCTATTGGTTGTTATTGTGATTTTTTTATCTAAATTATTCTCATTAATTCTACTTTAAATATTAAAAGAAATTGATAATAAATACAATAATTCTATAGCAGTAATTATTCTATGCTTTTTTATTTAGATCATTATTCTTATATATATGTTGTAGTTTATGTATTATAGGGTTTAATAATATTAAATCAAATTATTATATTTAGAAGACGTTTTAATTTAGTAACCAAACATACATATTCGACTTTTAAATCCAAAAGCACTTAATAAATAATGTTCACCAAACATAAATAATTTTATAAAGTGCTGTTGGAGAAGTCAATTCTTCAAAATACATTTACAAATGGGCATTTTCAAAAGTAAGTTTTGCCCAAACGCACCATAAAGCATTTCATCAGGAACTTGGTGTTCTTTACTTTGATTTAATATCTCCACTCCAAACAAGGCCACAACTAAACATAAAGTTAATATTGTTACTAATTTAACAACAAATCACAGGGGACAAAAAGGAATATATTCCACAATAAATTGTACTCAAACCAAATCCAATAGGTAACAATCCCCAAAACAGGAACTAAAAAAGGAAATCAACCTGCAATAGCTGTAATCTATGTCCTCTCACTAATTTATTTGAGTTTCAAAGCCTTTTTCCATAGCTTTAGGATCCAACTTAACACTCAACTCAAGCGTAACTAAGCATGTTATTAAGCAGTTAGCATTCTTTACTTGATCTATGAACACAAACACAATTTTGTTATTACTTTAACTACTGTTTCACAATCAACAAAATACGAAGTCCATTCTCAAATTGCATGTAAATGCACCTCAATTCAATTAATCTCCACGCTTGAAAAAACCACAATTAAACACAAATCAATTAAATTGCAACATCCACCGGCATAACTACGTTCACAAACAATAAATCGAAGAAAAGAAAACCACAATCAAATTGCATTCCAGGCAACTCCAATTTAAAACTATACTCGGCTTACTTTCAAATACAAAGGCTTACTTTCAGACTTAATATTCATAAATCATTTTAGCCAACTCTTTCCATTCATCCTGTTGATCTAAAATTAACACCATAAATAAGGCCACTATTGAACATAAACAAATGTAGTCACTAAGAATCAAGATCAACTCTATGGCAATTTCGACATTAAACTATTGTAACAAGCAAGAATATAACTCTTCCAGAAAAGGGCTTATCTCAAACTGAGCTTCTATATAACCGTAGATATAGAACACTAGAGATGCTTAAAGCTCACTCATTAATCCTCTTCCAATCTCCAGCCTGTAATTTGATTATCAACTAACATATCTACGGCCGCAAAGTAATAACACAAATCTCCTAAACTTAGACTTCAACTCTAATAACCTCCACAACTTGTAACAGTCTACAATTTAATAACATGATTATTTAACTTATTTGAATAATTATGTATTTGAAAAAAAAAATAAAAATTAGTCCATGTTTAATTGTTGTTCAAGAGCTAGTCGGACGCGACAACCTCTTGGGCGTATTGTTTAATTTTGAGATTTATTTTTATGAATGCTTGTTGGGTACCAACTTGCTGCCCTATGCCCAAATGTAATTTTATTAAAGATTGGTATTTCACTTTAGTAATTTTTCAAGCGTGATTATGATATGATAAATAGATTATGCATCATTTTCAAATATTATATATATATATATATATATATATATATATATCATATATCTATATATATATATTATAATTTTTTTCTTGCCAAGTTCCTTTTTTAATTTTACCAGTTAATAAGAGTTTTTCTCAATGACATGTACATGTATATAAAATATATTATATATACATATTATATACAATATGTATATATAATATTATATTTTTATACATACATATAATTTATATATAAAATATATTTTGTAAAAACTAGTTTATTTCTAACTATACAAATTAAATAATGAAAAATTATCTAATTTATTAGTTGAGATAATTAGTACGTGTTTTTCCCTTGAATTTCAACTTGATTATCAAATTTTAGGACGAGTTTTATATTGCTTGATGGGAGGTAATAAATTTATGAACTTGTTTGTCATTAATTTTGTGCTAAATTATAATGCACAATTGGAATTGAATTTATACATATAGGTTATTTAAACTCATGAGCCAAATACCAAATAATGGTTTTTCAATCTCAAAGTACTTCTGAAATGGTGTTCACCAAACATAAATTTTTGTTGTAAGTGTTTATCTAGAAATTTATTATTCAAATTCTATTTACAAATAGAAATTTTAAAAAATAAGATTTGTTCCAAATCCATCCATAATCATCTGGTTAGGATTTGATTGAATCAATTTACGAATTGATAAAGTGCACGAAAATGAAAATATCGTGTGAGTGATTATAAGATGCATTTTTCATATTAGAAAAGAAGTTGGTCGGTGTCATTTTCTTGGAATTTCAATTACTCGATTCTATTTATATAATGAAAACAAATTTTGTCTTTTAGTAATTATATATATAAAACACATAATCAGTCGCAGTATCATGAATTTCTTTGGCTGGTTCCACATTAATAGCATTCCCACAACCTCTCATTTATTTTTTATATCTCATTTTTAAAAAATCCATTTATTTTACTAAAATTTTATATTTTAAAATTTATCCACACTATAAAATTTATAAAAAATATTAAAATAATTATATACCATATAATAAAATATAAAAATATATTTTTTTCTATTCTTAATTAGGGTTTCACAAATTTTGTAAAAAAATAATTTTTTAAATTTATAAAGACACAGAGAAATGCTCTAATGCATTCTAAAAATATTGGTTTAGAAATACCGATAGAGCATTCCAGAAACGTAGGCCCACATTTATTTTATTTTTTGTGACGCTACATTTAATTTTCAATGTATTGTGTCTCTCTCACGCAGAGAATTATTGGCTCTTTTGTATGCCCACCACAAATCTATTGTTTATTTGGTATTCACATTGATGATTAAGGTAAATAGTTGATTTACACGTTGAGGAAATACAATACTACGACGTTTCCATTATTCCAAACTAAGGTTAGAAGAAAATTACAAACTCTTGTTTTGGTTTAATTACCATAATTAAGATTTGTTAAATTGTCATACAAGTAGTTTAAGATGTTTCGGCATCATAGCTTTGAGCTTTTTACACTGATGAGATAGGTGGATTCCATAATTATGAAATTGGTCCATCTGTCTCTATGATTACATATATGATATTCCTAATATAATTCGCTATATCAAATGACGAATTATTCAAATTTGTTTTTTAATAATTCGCCAAATAGAATGACGAATTTGATGTTATACAATTTGGTATTTTATATGGTGAAATATTTGTTAATTAATTAACTATTTGTCATTTTAAATGACAAATTGCCTATTACAAAAGATTTAATCAAAACTTAGATGGCAAATTGTGTTGAAGTAAAAGCAAGAATTCGCCGCGTATTAAATGAGTAGAAATATAGCTACAATTCGCCACACTAATTGGCAAATTATTTAAATAATTAAATAATATTTTGCCATTTCTTTTGGTGAAATAGTTAAAATAATTTATATAATTCGTCATATTATATGGTGAATTATATTGAATGTATTATATATATAATTATGGAAACAAATTGACCAATTTTATAATTATGGACCCACCTGTCCTATCAACTTGCCACGCCCACCATAGTTGGAAGACTAAAAGGGCATAAAAGATGCTAGGAATGGAAAACTGAAAAGTGAACTGAAAATGATAGAAAAACTCTCATACTAGGAATGATAAATAATTTACATTTTATTAAAAAAATAGTAATTATATTGAAAATTACATGTAATTACAATATATATATGTGTGTGTAAGATGGAATGTTTTAGTAATATTGTAAATAATATTTAGTACGATAGAAAATGATATCAAACATATTTCATTTTGTATTTTTTTGAGTTTTTTAGTAAGATTTTTTATTTTTTATCAAAAGCTAATTTCTAATACGAGTGTATAAAATAAAGAGTTTCCACACTAAAACCAATTTCCAGATAAGCACACCTCACAACTAAACTTACCTAGGCGTGACCACGTATATTGGACTTGTTTGCTCAAAGTTTATATGGTATAATTATTATTATTAATTTTTTTGCATAAAAATTAAATTATATTTAATTATTCAATTTTTAACCAGAGCTTATTTGTTATTTTGACCAAAATAAATTAAATTTTTTTGAATTGCATGCATCTAATTTTTTTTAATCATAAATAAACTAATTTATTTGTACTTACTAAACAAATTTACGCTTTTATTCTCACAGGTCTTCTCCCCTTATCTTTATTTATTATTTATATATGAAATGAAAATGGAAGTCTACGTGCCAAAATAATTATTTATCAATAATAATTAAATTTAAAAAGGTTTATCAAATATTGCTGTCAAAATCATATCGAAGGGCCCAACTTTTTATTATTGTGATGTACTGATGTCATTAGATTGTGATGGTATTCACCATTTGATTCTTGAGAAATCATCACTTGAACTAAACACCACTTATTTACTATTGTTTAATAATAATGTCACAAAATATAGCATTCACAGATAGGATCCCCACTTTTAGTGGCCCAAATTGATTGGTTGATTTAACATTAGTCAAAACATTAAAAGAAACAGGTAACTTTTTCTATTGCTTAATCTCTAAACCAAGAAGAAATGAGCATAAATTCGTATCTCTCGCTAACTTGGCACCATGGGGAAAGAGAGAAGTTTAATGAAAAATGTAAATTCATTTAGAGATGGAACAAAAAGCAATGGAGCTGTAGCCCCAATTATTTTAAGTCTCAAAATTTTTAGTATTTAATTTTATACATGTAAAGTGTAGAATTTTTTGATATATAATTTAAGTATCCATTCAATAGTACAGAAGACATTCCATTCGGTATAAAGGAAAGATTTTAATAGTTAGGACTGTGAAGTGTTATGCAATTCAATCTCTATATCATCATTCAAAATAATACATCGTTATTTTTGCTGGACTAATATAATAAAATATCTATTCCTGAAAATTGAATTGATGACCTTTAAGTAGAGATTACTTTGTTCCCAATTATATAGTCAGTTGATTAGGGTTTAGTTATATATCATATGAACCATAAATGCATATTCCAATTGAAAAAGATACCTCATTTTGTTTGGAGCTACTAAGATTATGTTATGAAATTTCTAATTTTGTTGAGAGCAGTACATTTCCCCCCGATTATATCGAAATAGGTTGCTACCAAATTTATAACTCCAAATAGGCCAATTAACTCAACATATCTGCAAAATTGG
>MKEJ01039177.1:0-33841 GCA_001753735.1 Embelia ribes
GAGCATATATCCGAACGACATACAGATATACACTCTTCAATATATATCACACATTTAATTGGAGTCAATTTGGTGCTCTTGTTTAATTACATTAAAATTGAAAAATATATGGTTTTGATCCAAACAATTGTTCTAAGTCGAATTCTGTAAATTTGAAATGGAGTTTGACACAATACTCTCAGTTAAATATTTACTCCTGAAAACTTTCCTTCTTCCCAAATCACCTGCATCGACAGATTCTAAGTTTCAGCTATTTAGTTTTTTTTAAAAAAAATTGGATTGCATTTGGCTCCTTAACTTTTAAACTGAACTTTTTTATTGTTTTGGGTTATAATTCTTAAGCTGAATGCATTCGTCTTTTTCTGAATAAAAAATAAGCTAATTTATTTATTTAGAAACCGTAACCAAACAAACCCTTAAGTATAAAATTTGATGTATGCAGAAAGTTTTACTCCGAGGGTTTTAATCTTTGATTTCATAGTATATGAATTCAGGACTAGTGAGAAAAAAACTCGTATCGAACGAGCTAGTTAACGATCAATTGGCATTTCACCTTTAAATTTAAGCTAGATAAACTTTTTCGTTCAAGTATTTTTATAGACCTCCATTAGAGCTTCCCATGACTCTACCCACGTAACTCATTTAATGTTTAAATTGGATACCAAGTAGCTACAGACTGTATCAGTCTATAGCAGTAAATTGATTTCAAGTCATGTGATTTGAACTGACAGATCGAAGGATTGAGAACAAAATATGCATATAGATTTGCATTTTCTCTTCTAATTTTAAAATTTTTATTTACAGTCGTTAGATAAAAAATATGCAGCTCTGCATATGGCCAGAGACACATAAATCTGTAGCCACGTGTTGTCCATTTCATTCATATATTTTAGGTCTCAAAAGTTATAAAGCTCCAATTTTATTTATTTATTTATTTATTTATTATTTTTATATATATTTTGTGAAGTTCAAATTTTCGATTGACTTATACACGCCCCTACTGAGTCTCTTGTAAAATGTGGAAGAAAATTCCAAAACCAACAAAAAAAAAATATCAAATGAAAGAAAAGCTAATTTCCCACTCTGAGGCTGCCACGTATGCGTTGGTAAACCACATCCATTCCTTCTAAAATCTCCACTCTCTCTCTCTCTCTCTCTCTGCATCTCTTTGCCACTGCTCTTCATCGAGATTCGTCCTCCCTCCTTCTCCATAACAGAGTATCGGCTTAGCAAAGGTACCCAGTTTGTATTTACTTGTGTAATTTGGGTATTAGTCGATAAAGCTTCTTAATTGGACAGTACTATTTTGAAATGGGTTTGCTCTAGTTTTGAGTTTTGGAGGAGTAATTGTGATGATTATATTTACTTTGTAATTTTGTTATTATTAGTCCATAAAAACTTCATGATTGGGTAGTTATTTGAAATGGGTTTACTTTAGTTTTGAGTTTCTGTTGAGTAAAAGGCTTGTTTGTTGGCACCTTTTAAAAGATTATGTTTTTTCCCCAAAAAAATAGATTTGGTTGCTCAACTTTTAGCTGGGCTTTTTTTGATTATTTTGATATAAAAAAAGATAAGAGATTTAAATTGTATGCATGTGGGGTTTTTAGTAGTTATACAAAAGCTACCTTTTTTTTTACTTGAAAGTTGCCACCTAATAAACCCTAATTGTGATAATATTTTTTAAAAATTTTTGCTTGAAAGTTGCAACCTAACAAACTATAACGGTGGTAATTATATTATATCATACATGTGTAATTTGACTATTATTACTTATTAGCCTATAAAAGCTTCTTAATTGGACAGTTATTTGAAATGGGGTTGCTCTTGTTTTCAGCTTCACTTGAGTAATTATGATGATTATATTTAATTTTGTAATTCGAGTATTAGTTGATCAATGCTTCTTAATTGATAGCTATTTGAAATGGGTTTGCTCTAGATTTCATTTTCAGTTGAGTAATTGTGATGATCATATTCATTGTTTAATTTGACTATTAGTTGATAAAAGCTTAAATGGTTAGTTATTTGAAATGGGTTTGCTCTCGTTTTGTGTTTCAGTTGACTGATTGCGGTGATTATTATGTTGTATGAGATAATTTCGTACTGATTTTCTTATTGTGGGTTAGTAAAACCCTCTTCTGTAATTCAACTGTTAGCATGTAAAACTTCGTAATTTGATAGTTACATGAAATGGTTTGCTCTAATGTTCAATTTCAGTTCAGTAACTGTGATAAGTACACTGTTCTATGAGATAATATTGTACCCATTTTTTTGTTTGAGACTTGATTAAACCTGGAAAAGGTTGTTAGGTTAGTTTTCTTTTAAGCTCCATCTGCAGAGTAGCTATTTTTAGCTCTTGATTTGCATCAAACTCATGTTCCAATACTTTTGACTGTTGAACTTAACATCCCAAATTTGGTTGAATTTTTTTTATCTATGTTTCGTGTCCCAATTTGGGTATGGGTTAGGAATGAATTGTCATTTGGTGAAAGAACAATAAATGGTCATACTCAAAGTTTTTATCAAAAATACTAGAATTTGCAAGATTTAAAGAAAAAAGGAGAATTAGAACCAGCAAGTAATTGATGAGGAAACTTTAGAATACCTAAATCAGTAAATTGATGAATCAGGTGGGTAAAAGATTTCAGGAGTGCAATTACCAAACTCGTGTATGGTATTTACTGGTAACACGAGGTATGGTTTGCTTTTGTAGTGCACTTTTATCCTTTGTTTATGATCAAAACAGATTGTTAAACATTGATTTGCAATTAAATTGCGTCAAAAAATCTATTAGAGACTTTTGGAGTACGGGCATTCTTATGGTAGCAACTTAGAAATACTTGTTTCTCGGAAACATCGGGAATCAGGACCCTGGCACGCAGCTTTGTGTACCTTGTCAAATGATCTAATATTCACAGTTGAAACAGTCATATCCGTGCATTGTCTTTTCTTCTTTATTTCACATCAATGAATGAAAATAAGTTCTCCCTTTTTTGGTTAGCATTATGAGATCTTGTCAGTACAGATTGAAAGGCATAACATTTGTCTCAAGTCTGGTTGCTAAACCCTATATTGGTACTCCCACTAATTGACTTAAGCTCATATTTGTTGGAGATTATCTAGTATCCACCGACTTACGCAATGTATTTAGGATTTTGGAATTAGTTATTAGGGTAATATCAAATTGCTTCCTTATTCTTTCCAAGATCCCAATCGAATTTGCGTACGGGGGAAAAGATTTTGTGATACCAATATACCATTCAAGGACTTGTGAGTTATATATAATTGTAGTCATTGTTATATACTTGTCATTTCAAATCTTTGAAGTGGAAGCTTTTGTAACACTATTGTCTTACAAGTATATTTGAACAATAAAAATTAATCGGCTAGAAAATACACGTTAACTACCCAAATCCTATTTTTCAAACCTGTCCGCTCACAAACATATTATATGAAGCTGCTTCGAGTAATCATGCTCAATTGAGAAAATATCTAGTCCAAGAAAGTTTCAGATTTCCAAACATTATGCTTTACCATTAATTCCTTCTCCTATAAACCTCGTGTCCTCTTGATTGGAAGCACTAATCTATTTTTGCTTTTAACATTCTGTACATATATATGGCACAGTCTTTTGGAGTGTTTCTTTCTTACTCTCTCGCTCTTTTCCAGGCATGGCGGCATCGTCAGCATGCCTAATTGGTAATGGATTGACTACTAAAAACACCAAACCAAATTTAGAAAAGGAGTCCTATAGCAGGCGCCTTCTACATTCATGCGCCGTATCATCATTACGACAGGCTTCCAAACCTGTTTCCGTAATGGCATCTCAAAATCAAAGGCAACAACGCGAGGGGAGGCGGGGTTTTCTGAAATTATTACTTGGAAATGCAGGACTCAGCGTGCCCACTTTACTCGGTGGTGGAAAAGCTTATGCTGCTGATGATCAAGGAGTTTCCTCATCTAGAATGTCCTATTCTAGATTCTTGGAATACTTGGACAAGGACAGAGTTAAGAAGGTCGATTTATTCGAGAATGGAACCATAGCTATCGTGGAAGCGGTTTCTCCCGAACTGGGGAACCGAGTACAAAGAGTTAGGGTGCAACTTCCCGGGCTTTCTCAAGAGCTCCTTCAGAAATTCAGAGAGAAGAACATCGACTTTGCTGCTCATAATGCTCAAGAGGAGTCGGGGTCTCTTTTGTTCAACTTGATTGGAAATTTAGCCTTTCCTTTGATTTTGATTGGTGGTTTGTTTCTTCTCTCGAGGCGTTCATCTGGGGGGATGGGAGGCCCTGGTGGGCCTGGATTTCCTCTTGGCTTCGGTCAATCGAAAGCAAAGTTTCAGATGGAACCCAATACTGGTGTGACATTCGACGACGTGGCTGGTGTAGATGAAGCGAAGCAAGATTTCATGGAAGTGGTTGAGTTCTTGAAGAAGCCGGAGAGGTTCACTGCTGTTGGGGCTCGTATTCCTAAAGGGGTTCTCCTTGTGGGTCCCCCAGGAACTGGAAAAACTCTTTTGGCTAAGGCAATTGCTGGCGAAGCGGGTGTTCCATTTTTCTCTATCTCTGGTTCCGAGTTTGTTGAGATGTTTGTTGGTGTCGGTGCCTCTCGGGTTCGTGACCTTTTCAAGAAGGCAAAGGAGAATGCTCCGTGCATTGTATTTGTCGATGAAATCGATGCTGTTGGAAGGCAAAGAGGAACTGGCATTGGAGGAGGAAACGATGAGAGGGAACAGACCCTTAACCAGCTCTTAACTGAGATGGATGGTTTTGAAGGAAACACTGGTATTATTGTAATTGCAGCTACTAACCGTGCAGATATTCTTGACTCTGCCTTACTAAGGCCAGGAAGATTCGATAGACAGGTAAAAAACTAAAATTAATAATCTCTTTTAAACGATTTTTTTTCTTTTCGAGGGTAAGTTTTTAAGTTATTTTGTTGTGGTGCAGGTTAGTGTTGATGTTCCTGATGTCAGGGGAAGAACTGAGATACTGAAGGTTCATTCTAGCAATAAGAAGTTTGATGGTGACGTGTCTCTCGATGTGATAGCCATGAGAACACCGGGTTTTAGCGGAGCTGATCTTGCAAACCTTTTAAATGAAGCAGCTATATTGGCTGGTCGGCGAGGGAAGACAGCTATCTCTTCTAAGGAGATTGATGATTCGATTGATAGAATTGTGGCTGGAATGGAAGGAACGGTTATGACGGATGGGAAGAGCAAAAGCTTGGTCGCGTATCACGAAGTTGGACATGCTATTTGTGGGTGAGTCCTGCATCTTTTCCATCAAATTGTTTAAGCCATCTAAATAATGGAACTTTTTTTGGCACTTGCCAAGATCTATATTTCACACCACCTTTAAGGTTTTTTTTTCTTTACTGCGTCTTGTAATTGAATTCCCCAATCATTTCAGTTGAGTTATAGTAATCCGAAGGAGCATTGGCACTATCACTGACACGAACGTTTACGACACTGCAAAATCATGATGGACAGACAGTATGATATAAAAAAACCTGGATAAACTTTATATATTAGTGTCTCCTCCTTGAACATCTGTAAATGAACCCTGCCCCAGGATTGATCAATTTTCATGGCTTGACGTCATTCTATTGACCTTGCTTTTAATTGTTTTTTAAAAGCTAATTGTTCTGTTTATGCAATCTCATCCTCTAATTGCTCGTATTTCTTTTCCTTTTCGCGCAGAACTCTCACACCGGGGCACGATGCCGTTCAAAAAGTGACCCTGATTCCACGTGGTCAGGCTCGAGGTCTTACATGGTTTATTCCTGCTGATGACCCTACATTGATCTCCAAGCAACAATTGTTTGCTAGAATTGTTGGTGGACTAGGTGGAAGAGCTGCCGAGGAAATCATATTCGGCGAACCAGAGGTCACTACTGGTGCAGTTGGCGATTTGCAACAGATCACTGGCTTGGCCAGACAGGTAACTCTCCTTGATGATTTGATGATACATAGGTCGACAGTTAACTTTTAAGAAACGTACGGGAGTGTGTCTATAGCTTGGCGTGTTTGGCTTCTTTGGTGAATAAAACTTGACGAGAACTGCTGCTTATCAAAAATCTTCATTGAATTGTTCCGACTAGTCATGTAAAATCGTAGGATTTTTAGAAACATTGTACTCAATTGAAATTTCAAGTGGTTTATCATCTTCACTATGGTCCAAAAAAGTTTTGAAATAAGAATTTGGATTTAACTGGGTATGATCCGTCTCGAACCACCCCAGTTTCGCGAAATGAATTAAGTCGCTGGTTTAGTTATGAATTATATTCTTTATTTAACCCTGAATAATGAGTAGCATTTCTTGAAACGTAATAATTATGTTTACTCCATCTGTATCTGCAGATGGTGACTACTTTCGGTATGTCTGAGATCGGCCCATGGTCTCTGATGGACTCTACGGCTCAAAGCGATGTCATCATGAGGATGATGGCTAGAAATTCAATGTCCGAGAAGCTAGCTGAAGACATTGACACTGCAGTGAAAAAAATCTCAGATAGAGCGTATGAGATAGCTTTGAGCCACATAAGGAGCAATCGCGAGGCTATGGACAAGATCGTCGAAGTCCTACTAGAAAAGGAAACCATGACTGGCGACGAGTTCCGAGCAATTCTCTCCGAATTTACTGAAATTCCAGTCGAAAACAGGGTCGCACCGAAGGTTCCATCTCCGGTGGGTGCATAAATAGAAATAGATCAATTATTGTTAATTTGTTTAAATGAATAATTTGTATTCCTCGTCATGTGTAAGTATTAATACCAAGTGAAACTGAGAATTTATAGACATTAGTTTGTCCATATGGCATTGCTGTATCAAAATCAGATGACCAGATATTCCATTTTAACATGAGAATTCGGACTTACAGAAAAATTTAGAAAATGAGGGGAAAATAAGCATTGGATTTTCTTTAAAACGTTATATATTTCGGAAAAAAATTGTGATTGTGAAGACATTGCAAATTGCTAGTTTGAAATTTTGATTTTGTTACAACACATGAAGCAGCTGCTTTGATTTCAAAAGACGAACGCCTCACCCAAGCTTGAAATGAGTTTGGCGATCCGGTTGGAGTATTTTCAGAGTCGAGCATAAATAAAAACACTAGTTCTAACTAAGTTGATGTCTAGGACATGAACTTTTGTATAACAGCAAGATTTTCCTTTACGACATGATATTAAGATGTTCTTTTCCAGTTACTAGTAATCCATCGGCCAATAAAGCTGTCGTCACCAGAGCTTGCCCGTCTTAGCGGGATTGAGTTCCTGTCCACCTCATCGGCTCAACAACGTATTAGACATCATCTAATTGAGCTTTACATATGCCATCAAAACTTCATAACAAAATTTATACCAAATAATTTTCATATAAATGTGTTACAACCTATTGAGAGAATAATAAGGATGAGGCTACATACTATCCTCATCGAGAAACTTATTTCATATGAAAATTTCCACAAGTTACGCCTTCTTTTAGAATTACTTGTGATCCCATTCACGTCATTATATGTATCATTACAAAAAATAGCAATATAACAAATTATACAAAACAAAATGTATAAGCCTACTGATAGAATATAATGATGAGGCTCATATATATCCTTGTTGAAAAGCTTATTTCATATGAAAATTTCCACATGGTAATGCCTTCTTTTGGTAATATGCGTTGTTTTCATTTATGTATCCAACAACTATCCCACATTTGCATTTTTGTTTTCTATTTCCATGATATAAAAACTGCTACAAGCAACAAAGACTGGAAACTATAAAAAGAAACTTGCCATTAGATTTAGCCCCTATGACCTCACCATCAGATACCAAAAATACACCCTTCTCTTTATGAATAAGCTCAAGTACCAATAAGATTTTCCAAAAATAGTCTTAACTTACTAATCTTAGAAATAGAGTAATATACATTTGATTATCCATATCATATGAAAAAGGGGAGAAACTCACGAGACCCGTCTATTTTTCAAAATATCTATTCACACTTCATTATTGAAAGAAACATTTACAACATTAGCCCTTAAGACCTAAAAATATTTTTTAATTTTCCCCCATTTTCAGATACAAAAACTAAATAATCACAAACCAAACAATAATTAACTAAATACAATTGTAAAATTGCATTGCAATATCAACAATGCCTACACAAACTCATGCACCTTTTTGCTCAGGCCAAAAACCAAATCTCACCTTGTCCGTATTCTCCACTGTCATTAGCGAGGGTTTAGGCTCCCGCAATGAAAGCACTAATATCTGGACCTTTAGCTTCTTTGAAGCTCACATACATTTCCAGTCCCTGCCATTACGAACAGAAAACTTTCAATTATTGTATTCAATTAGTACAATAAAAAAAGGCTTGACAAACAAACAACACAAATGTTGAGAAGTAGGAAATGTAATGTTGCAGATGATTTTTAAATCTGCATGTATGGGATGGGCAGGTAGAGTGTACTGAATTGTTTCGTTTAATTTGCTCTGGTTGCGTTCCTTCACACAAAACCTAGGTGGTTATTGAATCAAAATCCATGATCAGCAAAAATTGAATCAAAATCAATTAATTACCAATGAAACAAGGATGTCCACGCAATCGTAATTTAAATTCCTGGGTGGCACATCAATTAGCCCAAAGATTTGTGCTTTAGGAGTAATTCAAGTACAACTTAATAAACACAAAACCCACTTCAGCTTCCAACTTCTAAATAAGCACACTTCCAACTTCAGTATAAACATAAAAAGCCAACTTCAACTTCCATATTCTAACAAACGTCTGCTTCCAACTTCCATTGGTCTTTCTCCCTCCCTCTTTGTCAAAGGCTCCACACATATTTTCCCTTCAACCCTGCTGCAACCAACCAGTCCAATTATCACTCAAAAACTGAATCAATCAAGAAAAACCTATGGCCTCCTTCAAATCTCGTCTTCTCCAATCAGGTATATCTTTTTTTATAAGCTCCCAATCAAGTATATTAAGTCACAAGTTCATGTTTATATCCATGAAATGATTGTGCAAGTAATTCATATTACACTGAAATATGATTCTAAGCTATTTATTTTCATTTTATTGATAGCAAATTAATACCTCGTTTTCCCTTGTTAATTCTTCCTCCTAGCAGGATGAGTAAGGGTGGGGTTTTGCTCACAAAAGAGATTGTTTCAATCTACAAATTCGAGCTTCATTCTTTACAAAAGAGATTACAAAAACATTGAATTGATTTTTATTCTATTCAATAATATAGTCCTGATTAATTGTTTCAAAGAAGACTCACTTGATGATTAGCAAAAGCAACAAGATCACACCACATGGAAAAAATTTCTTCATGTTTTAAAGTAGACTAAGTACTTTTGTCTATTAAGCTAATCTTGGAACCATAACTGCTATTAGAATATTCTGTTGGTTGAAATAGATACTGGACTCAAACTGGTTTGATTTGCTAAATTTTTTAACCATATTATTATGTGACTGCTATGAAGATCAGTTTTAGGAAAATACCAAATACCAGCAGTTTATATAGAAGCGATTCGTTTGTATGAGACATTAGAAAATTTCATTATTGAGTAGATTTTTTAGTGGGAGCATGTTCTGCTTGTCTTTTAAGAGAGTGATAGCATTAACATTGAATCCTAAAAGTGTAAAAAGAAAGAACAGCCAAACAAAAGGAAATAATTTGCTAAAGCCCCATTCACTTGTGTTTATATTTCCTGTTTTTCCGATTACGTAATTTTGAAAAGTGAAAATATAAAGATGTTTTCCAAATCAGTTTCTATCTTTTTTTGCAGAAAAATTAACTACTTCAACAGAAAAACCTAAACACCAAAAACCTGGCTTCGTTCTGTTTATTTCTTCCCTACTGTTCCTCTCCGTTCTAGCTGAGAGATGTATTATGGAAACTAGTACTCTCTCTCATTTATCTTCCCTGTTCCTCCTACAGTCCTACAGCACCAGGCAAACCCTCTATCTAATTTCTCTTTCCTGCTCCTCTCAATGTTCTATAGAGCCCCAGATAATCTCCTTCTCGTATGATCTCTAAGCTGAATAGATTATAACAGATGAAAATTTAGGTAACCGGTTTTATTGGGATCTTGAAATCAACCTGGAAAAATTGAGGGTGGACTGGGAGATGCAGAGGTTAACTTTAACAAAATAGTTGGTAAACATGTTTTTGTTTCCATGGTATGTAAAGGGGCAAATTACATTTTAGTACACCAAATTACTAGCACAAATCTAATTGATATCCCAAATTAAAAATCAATCGAATTGATACATTATATTACCAAAAATTTAGAAAGTTATGCTTTTCTGTCCAAATTTTCGTCTGTGACGGACATTTTTGGGTTTTTAAAAAATATTATAACAGGCCGTTAACAGATGACGTGTATAAGGACAAATTAGACTTTTTATATTTAATTTCCCCTCCTAATCTATTTCTTCCTTCCCCCTCTGCGAACCCTATTTCCCTCTCTTCTGTATCACTCTCTCCCCATATATGACTCTCTTGTTCTCTTCCTCTCTCTCTTCGCATTTCCCTCTGTATCTATATCCCTCTCTATCTCTTCTTCTTTGTATATCTCTCTGTCTATGCCATGAATGTGTCAATGCTTGAATCCCTCCGTTGAACGCACCTCATGGACTAACTTGAATCCGAAGGGAGATTTCTCACTTGTGAAAGGCGGTGGATCACCTAATGGCTGCGATTATTTTCTTTGGCTCGACCCACCTATGTGTCAACGTTTAAAGGATTTGATACCCGGTTTGCTTCATATGATAAATGCAATGGAGTATGAGTTTGAGTAGTAGAAGATGATGATTAGGAAATTCAAAGTCTGCTTGGTCATATGTGTTTTATTTTATATATATATTTGTTCTTCTAATGATTTGCGAGTCTGATCGAGAAGTTATATATGAGAATAATTAGTTGTGCATGTAATGTAGTTTGTAAGAGTTTAGCTAATGGTGAGTACTGAATGTATTTCAATGTCACTTTGCATTAATGAAATTGTTGAATCCTAATTTAGGGTTAATATTATGATTTATGGCTTTGTATTACTTAAATGTGAATGGAATGGTAATGAGGCATAGTGTATTCTGCTAAAGGATAATACCACTGGATTGCCTCATGCCAAATAACAAAACTTGCAATATCATAAGCCAAAGGATAATACAAACATAATTGTAGTGCATTGACAATAGTAGAACAAACAACACAATGTTGCAACAACACAACAGACACACCACAACTATCCACACACACCACAGCTATCCAAACTACTAAGCTAGCAAAATACACAACACACACACTATAACACACAATACAATGTTGCAACAAGTAGTTAATATTAATAATGTGACAGTCACATAGCAATATACAAAGTCTTCCCATGTCAAAGTGGCAACAACCAAGCACCAAAATACAAATTTATCTCTTGTCAAAATGGCAACAGCTACACAACAAAATAAGTAGTGTTTACAGACTTGCAATGCAAAATAAGTAGTCATTTTCATATAAGCATACTGCAATAGCTACCTAAACAGCTACACTTTTGCCCTTGGGGATTAAAGCTACCCTTGTTTTGCATCTTTTCTCTCTTTTCTTCAAATCAACCTCCTTGGCTTCTCTCATTACAGCCAAGGTCATGTATAGCTTCCCTTTGTGAAAAATTTGACCCTTAGGCAATGAAGGTACAGAGGGTTGCATGAAGTGTAGTAAGTGGTTGAGGAGTATTAGCAGACTGTTGGGTAGGGATTTCAGTCATATCATCTTCTCTATCATCAAAATTTAAGTCCATATGAGACTTCCTTAAAATGATGGTCACCATTCCACTCTGAAATCCAGTTATTCGATTCTTTAATGTGTTCTAATATTTTCTGAATCTTAGGGCACAACAAACACTGTGACCTTAACATTATTTTCTTCTTCCTAGCAACTATTTCCATAAGGTACCGCCTAATCATCTCAAGCATGTCTACTATATGCTTACCCCTAACTTCAACAATCACTGAATTAAAGTTCCCACATAGGTTGTTCAATAAAATATCACATTTAGGTAAAGTTCTAAACTGTGACCTACTCCAATGGTCACCTGGTTTTACTTTGAGCTATTCATATGCCTCTTTATCAACTCTCTTCATCATTTCTAGTGCATCATTGAAATATGGAATGGTGGTGGCCCTAGCGACTTCCCAGAGCATCAAACCCCTATGTTTTTGTTTGAAATTGTTGTATAGGTGCCTCACACAAAACTTGTGCCCAACACTTGGTAGCATATCCTCCATTGCTTTAATGAGGCCCTATTAAATAGAGAACAATAAAAGCTTTAAGCAGAAGCAGAAAACTAAAGAGGATAGAAGTAACATTTGTTAGAGAAGTAACAACATTACCTTTTGCTTGTCAGATATGAAAATGTAATCAGGTGTCACAATTCCAATGTCTTGCCTAATCAACTTCAGAAAGCATCTCCAAGTTTTGTAATTCTCCTGGCCTACAACCCCATATGCAAATGGGTACATGCAGTTATTGGGATCAATTGCAATTGCTGTCAAAAGCACCCCCTTACTTGGCCCTGTCCAATGACAGCCATCTATACAAACTATAGGCCTACAACCTTCTAAAAACCCCTGCTTTAAGGCTCCCCAACATATATACAAACTTCTAAAAATGGACCCTCCATTTGGTCTAACATTTACCCTTACATTCATCACAAGTGTAGTACTTAGATTTGACCTCTTAATTTCTTCAATAGTCCCAAAGCTGTGCAAACTGCTAATTTGATGAACCTATAATCATCTCTCTAACAATTTTCATTACTTTAAAAGCCTTGTTAATTGTGATCTTGCATTTAAGTGCTGCCTGAACTTCTGTTTTAAATTCCTTGACTTCCCATTTAGGATTAGCCCTCATTCTGTTCAACAGAATCTTTGTAATTACCTTTGATTTGCAATGTCTGTTTATATTTTTTCTACTACATGAATGTTTGGCAAACAATGAGCAAATATGAAAAGTTTCTTCACCCTAGTAGCAAAACACTTCAATGTACAACCCTGAAGACAAACTACAAATATCTTATCCCCAGAACTATTCTTGAACTCTATATTTTTCCCCTCTTGAAGAGCATATGCTGTAACAACTGCTCTAAAATGAGCAGTATTTGTAAATCTCATTCCAACTTTAAACTGCAAATTAAAAATATCAACCCTAGAGAAAACTCTTACTCTATCCTCACCTTCATCACTAGTCAAGCTATTCAAGTCAGTGTCAGGAGTCATAGAGGAGGTTTCAGGACATAGTTTGTTGTCTAAGTACGTTCGTGTACTTATTTACAGGTATGCTTCCACTCATCCTTGGCAATTTTATTTGCCTTTTTTTGTCTGGTTGCTATTATGTTGTCGGGCAAACTTTTCAACCGAACATTACTATTGCCCAAGATGGTTCCAACAATTTTCGCACAATTGAAGAAGCAATACATGTTGCCCCCAACAATAGCGAGTTAAGATTTTACATAAAAATTAAAGTAGAAATTTAGTGAGAAACAATTAGGGTTGGGGACGAAAATTAAGATTTACTCTTATAGGCGATGGCATGAACAAGACATTGATCACTGACAATAGGTTTAATAGAGGAGGTTTCGGGATATATGAAACAGTTACAACACGTTAAAGACTATTTTTTTCCCTTTTAATAATCAAACAGGTCAACCATATTATTATGCCTAATCATATTTCTGAGTGTCACATTTGAAAATGCAAAAGATAATGTATAAAAATTACTAATTTGCATATCTATCTCCCATAGAGTGATATCAGATAGTAGGATTCACACACCAGTACACTTTCAGTATTGAAATTAGTAAAAAATTTGAAGTCGAACTTGAGAAATTTCTGGCTATATCAGGAAGAAAAGGTCTCGATTTTGTGGCCATTGATATTATGTTCGAGAATGATACTGGACCAGAGAACATACGAGCTGTTGCACTAAGAAGTGATGCTAAGTCTGCTTTCTATAGGTGCAACTTCCTTGGATACCAAGACACTTTGTATGCAAGGGATGAAAAACAATTTTACCGAGATTATCACTTCTATAGAACTGTAAACTTTATCTTTGGGGATGCAAAGGTAGTATTCCAAAACTGCGTTATTTTTGTCCGCAAGCTATTAAAGCAACAATATAACACAATCGCTACATCACATCCCAAAGTCTCTGTACGTGCTCCGGACCCGCCTCCCTTGTGCAGTATAGGGATGCCTATTTGAAGACCTACTCCAAAATGTGCTAATACCTTGTCAAGGTAAAGAGTTGTGGCCTAGAACCAACAAGCCTAAGGTGATCCCTCTAGTTGTGCCTGTACAACTTGGTAGGCTAAAGAAAGCCAAGAGAAGAGAGTCTAATAAGAGGAAAGAACAGGAGGAGAAAGGACTTGCAGAGGGCCAATAGAAAAGGTAAACCAAAAAGTTGCAAGAAGTGTGTTCAGTTTGGACATAATCAAAGAACTTGTGGGATTCCCAAAGTTAAGACAGCTAGGAAAATGAAGGAAAAAGGTACACAGAGCAAGAGAAGCAGGCGTAAGCACTTAATTGATGAGCCTGAAAATGTTGAAGAAGAAGAGCCAGTTGAGTTGGAGACAGTCAGATATGGAGTCACAACTTGAACCATTGTTGGAGCCAGAGAGGTGAGAGAGAACCTGAGAAAGGAAATGGAGGTACTTGTGAGTTCTATGATAAAGACTTATGGTCAGAGATTGCAATTGCTGATGAATTGTGGGGCTTAGAAGGTCAAAACTTTGCACAAGGGAGACGGGTCCAAAGCATGTGTAGAGGCTTTGGGATGTGATGTAGTGATTGTGTTATATTATTTTGCTTTAGCGGCCTGCGGACAAAAATGACGCAGTTTTGGAATATTACATTTGCATCCCCAAAGATAAAGTCCACAGTTCCGTAGATGTGACAATTTCGGTAAAATTGTTTTCCATCCCTTGCATAAAAAGTATCTTGGAATCCAAGGAAGCTGCACCTATAGAAAGCAGACTTAACATAACTTCTTAGTGCAACGGCCTGCATGTTCTCTAGTCCAACATCATTCTCGAATGTAATATCAATGGCCACAAAATCGAGACCCCTTGTTCCTGAAATAGGCAAAAAATTCTAAGTTCGACTCCAAATTTTTTACTAATTCCAATGCTGAAAAAGTGTACTAATGTGTGAATCCTACTATCTGATGTCACTTTACAAGAGATATATATGCAAACTAGTAACTTTTATGCATCATATTTTGCATTTTCAAATGTGACACTAAAAAATATGCTTATGCTTAATAATATGGTTGACCAGTTTGATTATTAAGGGGGGAAATAGTCTCTAATGTGTTGTGGCTGTTTTATATATCCTGAAACTTCCTCTATTACTCTTGTTGCCAGTGATCAATGGCTTGTTCATGCCATTGTCTATGAGAATAAGTCGTGATTTTTTGTCTCCAACCCTAATTGTTTCTCAGTAAATTCCTGCTTCAATTTTTGTGTAAAATCTTGACTCGCTGTTGTTATAGGCAACATGTATTACTTCTCCAATTGTGCGAAAATGGCCGAAGCCATCTTGGGCAACAGTAATGTTCGGTTGAAAAGTTTGCCCCACAACATGATAGCAATCACACAAACAGAGGCAGATAAAACTGCCAAGGATGAGTGGAAGTATACTTGTAAACAAGTGCACAAACGTACTTAGACAAAAGAACAAGACAACAAACCATGTCCCGAAACCTCCTCTATTACTCCTAAAACTGACTTGAATAGCTTGACTAGTGATGAGGGTAGAGTAAGAGTTTTCTTCTAGGGTTGACATTTTTAATGTGCAGTTTAAAGTTGGAATGAGATTTACAAATGCTGCTGACTTTAGAGCAGTTGTTACAACATACACTCTTCAAGAGGGGAAAAATATAGAGTTCAAGTGAAATTTCAAAAATATAAACAGACATTGCAAATCAAGGGTAATTATAAAGATGCTCTTGAACAGGATTAGGACTAATCTGAAATGGGAAGTCTAGGAATTTAAAACAGAAGTTCAGACAGCACTTAAATACAAGGTCACAATGAACAAAGCTTTTAAAGCAATGAGAATTGCTAGAGAGATGATTATGAGTTCATCAAATTAGCAGTTTGCACAGCTTTAATTAGGTCCTATCAAACAGAGAACAATAAAGGCTTTAAGCAGAAAAATAAAGAGGATAGAAGTAACAACATTTGTCAGAGAAGTAACATTACCTTTACTTGTTAAATATGAAAGTATAGTCAAGTATCACAATTCCAATGTCTTGCTTAATCAACTTCAAAAACCATCTCCAAGTCTTGTAGTTCTCCTGGCCTACAACTGCAGATTCAAATGGGTACATGCAGTTATTGGGATCAATTACAACTGCTGTCAAAAGCACTCCCTTACTTGGCCCTGTCAAATTACAGCCATCTACACAAATTACAGGCCTATAGCCTTTTAAAAACCCTGCTTCAAGGCTCCCCAACATATATACAAACATCTAAAAATGGACTCTCTATTTGGTCTAGCATTTTCCCCCACCTTCATCACAAGTGTAGTCCCTGAATTTGACCTCTTAACTTCTTCAATATAGTCCCAAAGCTGTGCAAACTACTCATTTGATGAACCAATAATCATTTCTTTAGTAATTTTCATTGTTTTAAAAGCCTTGTTCAAGAACATCTTTGCAATTACCCTTGATTTGCAATATCTGTTTATATTTTCTCTACTACATGAATGTTTATCAAGCAATGAGCTAATATGAAAAGTTTGCTCACCTTAGTAGCAAAACACTTCCATGCACAACCCTAAACACAAACTAAAGATATCTTATTCTAAGAACTTCTCCTGAACTCTACATTTTTTCCCTTTTGAAGAGCATATACTGTAACAACTGCTTTAAAGTCAGCAACATTTGTAAATCTCATCCAACTTTAAGCTGAACATTAAAAATGTCAATCCTAAAGAAAACTCTTACTCTACTTTCATCTTCATCACTAGCCAAGTTATCAAGTTATCAATTTTAGAATTGCACACCCCTCATTCATGATATCAGTTTCATTATCAATGGGTGGCTAATAATGATCAAGTTGTGTACCCATAGTTTCATGTATAACAGTATCACAAGATCAGCTCCAAGGCTATCATCTACACCAAGGCCTTCATCACTGCCACCAAATTTTTCCAACTCCTCTTCGTCTTCAATGTCTACCACATAATCATTGTCCATGCTATCATCAGTACTCTCACCATTATCATAAAGTAACACAAAAGTCTCAATATAAACCTTTACAACCATATTTGTATCTACATGTTTTCCCATATCTATAACTTCCTTATCACATTTAATTTCATTCAATCCTGACCTAAAATCATTTTTAGGCCTTTTAAAATAAAATTTCTTTATATGGGAAGCTTGAATTCCTATGTTACTACAAATCAACACCAATTTCATATAACTCATAATATTCAAAAATTAATAAAAGTTACATCGACAGTCACATATTGGACCTCATCATCCCATTTAAATGACCCCCATGATGCAACTAAATGGTAAATAGGGAAGAAGGTTGTCCTACAAATCAGTGTAATACAGGCAAAATCAATGTAATATAAGAAAATTCACAGTAATAATAATTAATTTAAACTAATTCATACATAAAATATGTAATTGGACACACAAAATTCCAATTTTACAGAAATTCCCAATTTATTAAAAAAACATAATTTACAAGCAAAAATGCATGAGTTCAAACATAGGTAATAAGGGATGAAACCTACTGTATGGAGGTGCTTTCAACCCATCCCTCAGTAGTTCTCTGCGGATAGTGCAACCAGCCATAATCGAAGGCCCCTGCTGTCTCTCTGATTATATTGACTATCGTGCTTTTTCTCTATATATCTTATACCTAGGAAATAAGGTATGGATTATAAAAATTTGAATGAGAAGATTATTATAAAATAAAATAAACATTTGAATAAGGAATGACTAAAACAACCCCTGCCACGTTACCTATCATCTGGCTTAACGGAAGTAAACAATGTAGCTATTTGAATCATTTGACATGGTTTGTTGTCTTGTTCTTTTGTCTAAGTACATTCATGCACTTGTTTATAGGTATGCTTGCACTCATACTTGGCAGTCTTATCTGCCTCTGTTTGTGTGGATTGCTATCATGTTGCGGGGCAAACTTTTCAACCGAATATTACTATTGTTCAAGATGGCTCCGGCCATTTTCGCTCTATCGGAGAAGCAATACATGCTGCCCCTAACAATAGCGAGTTAAGATTTTACATAAAAATTAAAGCAGGAATTTAATGAGAAACAATCAGGGTTGGGGACGAAAAATCAAGACTTACTCTCATAGGCGACGGCATGAACAAGCTATTGATCCCTAGCAACAGAAGTAATAGAGGAGGTTTCGGAACATATGAAACAGCCACAGCACGTTAGAGACTATTTTTCCCCCCTTAATAGTCAAACAGGTTATCCATATTATTAAGCATAAACATATTTCTGAGTGTCACATTTGAAAATGCAAAATATGATGCATGAAAGTTACTAGTTTGCATATATATCTCTTGTAAAGTGACATCAGATAGTAGGATTCACACATTAGTACACTTTTTCAGCATTGGAATTAGTAAAAAATTTGGAGTCGAACTTAGAATTTTTTGCCTATTTCAGGAACAAGGGGTCTCGATTTTGTGGCCATTGATATTACATTCGAGAATGATGTTGGACTAGAGAACATGCAGGCCGTTGCACTAAGAAGTTATGTTAAGTCTGCTTTCTATAGGTGCAGCTTCCTTGGATTCCAAGATACTTTTTATGCAAGGGATGGAAAACAATTTTACCGAAATTGTCACATCTACGGAACTGTGGACTTTATCTTTGGGGATGCAAATGTAATATTCCAAAACTGCGTCATTTTTGTCCGCAGGCCGCTAAAGCAAAATAATATAACACAATCACTACATCACATCCCAAAGCCTCTACACATGCTTTGGACCCGTCTCCCTTGTGCAAAGTTTTGACCTTCTAAGCCCCACAATTCATCAGCAATTGCAATCTCTGACCATAAGTCTTTATCATAGAACTCACAAGTACCTCCATTTCCTTTCTCAGGTTCTCTCTCACCTCTCTGGCTCCAACAATGGTTCAAGTTGTGACTCCATATCTGACTGTCTCCAACTCAACTGGCTCTTCTTCTTCAACATTTTCAGGCTCATCAATTAAGTGCTTACGCCTGCTTCTCTTGCTCTGTGTACCTTTTTCCTTCATTTTCCTAGCTGTCTTAACTTTGGGAATCCCACAAGTTCTTTGATTATGTCCAAACTGAACACACTTCTTGCAACTTTTTGGTTTACCTTTTCTATTGGCCCTCTGCAAGTCCTTTCTCCTCCTGTTCTTTCCTCTTATTAGACTCTCTTCTCTTGGCTTTCTTTAGCCTACCAAGTTGTACAGGCACAACTAGAGGGATCACCTTAGGCTTGTTGGTTCTAGGCCACAACTCTTTACCTTGACAAGGTATTAGCACATTTTGGAGTAGGTCTTCAAATAGGCATCCCTATACTGCACAAGGGAGGCGGGTCCGGAGCACGTACAGAGACTTTGGGATGTGATGTAGCGATTGTGTTATATTGTTGCTTTAATAGCTTGCGGACAAAAATAACGCAGTTTTGGAATACTACCTTTGCATCCCCAAAGATAAAGTTTACAGTTCTATAGAAGTGATAATCTCGGTAAAATTGTTTTTCATCCCTTGCATACAAAGTGTCTTGGTATCCAAGGAAGTTGCACCTATAGAAAGCAGACTTAGCATCACTTCTTAGTGCAACAGCTCGTATGTTCTCTGGTCCAGTATCATTCTCGAACATAATATCAATGGCCACAAAATCGAGACCTTTTCTTCCTGATATAGCCAGAAATTTCTCAAGTTCGACTTCAAATTTTTTACTAATTTCAATACTGAAAGTGTACTGGTGTGTGAATCCTACTATCTGATATCACTCTATGGGAGATAGATATGCAAATTAGTAATTTTTATACATTATCTTTTGCATTTTCAAATGTGACACTCAGAAATATGATTAGGCATAATAATATGGTTGACCTGTTTGATTATTAAAAGGGAAAAAAATAGTCTTTAACGTGTTGTAACTGTTTCATATATCCCGAAACCTCCTCTATTAAACCTATTGTCAGTGATCAATGTCTTGTTCATGCCATCGCCTATAAGAGTAAATCTTAATTTTCGTCCCCAACCCTAATTGTTTCTCACTAAATTTCTACTTTAATTTTTATGTAAAATCTTAACTCGCTATTGTTGGGGGCAACATGTATTGCTTCTTCAATTGTGCGAAAATTGTTGGAACCATCTTGGGCAATAGTAATGTTCGGTTGAAAAGTTTGCCCGACAACATAATAGCAACCAGACAAAAAAAGGCAAATAAAATTGCCAAGGATGAGTGGAAGCATACCTGTAAATAAGTACACGAACGTACTTAGACAACAAACTATGTCCTGAAACCTCCTCTATGACTCCTGACACTGACTTGAATAGCTTGACTAGTGATGAAGGTGAGGATAGAGTAAGAGTTTTCTCTAGGGTTGATATTTTTAATTTGCAGTTTAAAGTTGGAATGAGATTTACAAATACTGCTCATTTTAGAGCAGTTGTTACAGCATATGCTCTTCAAGAGGGGAAAAATATAGAGTTCAAGAATAGTTCTGGGGATAAGATATTTGTAGTTTGTCTTCAGGGTTGTACATTGAAGTGTTTTGCTACTAGGGTGAAGAAACTTTTCATATTTGCTCATTGTTTGCCAAACATTCATGTAGTAGAAAAAATATAAACAGACATTGCAAATCAAAGGTAATTACAAAGATTCTGTTGAACAGAATGAGGGCTAATCCTAAATGGGAAGTCAAGGAATTTAAAACAGAAGTTCAGGCAGCACTTAAATGCAAGATCACAATTAACAAGGCTTTTAAAGTAATGAAAATTGTTAGAGAGATGATTATAGGTTCATCAAATTAGCAGTTTGCACAGCTTTGGGACTATTGAAGAAATTAAGAGGTCAAATCTAAGTACTACACTTGTGATGAATGTAAGGGTAAATGTTAGACCAAATGGAGGGTCCATTTTTAGAAGTTTGTATATATGTTGGGGAGCCTTAAAGCAGGGGTTTTTAGAAGGTTGTAGGCCTATAGTTTGTATAGATGGCTGTCATTGGACAGGGCCAAGTAAGGGGGTGCTTTTGACAGCAATTGCAATTGATCCCAATAACTGCATGTACCCATTTGCATATGGGGTTGTAGGCCAGGAGAATTACAAAACTTGGAGATGCTTTCTGAAGTTGATTAGGCAAGACATTGGAATTGTGACACCTGATTACATTTTCATATCTGACAAGCAAAAGGTAATGTTGTTACTTCTCTAACAAATGTTACTTCTATCCTCTTTAGTTTTCTGCTTCTGCTTAAAGCTTTTATTGTTCTCTATTTAATAGGGCCTCATTAAAGCAATGGAGGATATGCTACCAAGTGTTGGGCACAAGTTTTGTGTGAGGCACCTATACAACAATTTCAAACAAAAACATAGGGGTTTGATGCTCTGGGAAGTCGCTAGGGCCACCACCATTCCATATTTCAATGATGCACTAGAAATGATGAAGAGAGTTGATAAAGAGGCATATGAATAGCTCAAAGTAAAACCAGGTGACCATTGGAGTAGGTCACAGTTTAGAACTTTACCTAAATGTGATATTTTATTGAACAACCTATGTGGGAACTTTAATTCAGTGATTGTTGAAGTTAGGGGTAAGCATATAGTAGACATGCTTGAGATGATTAGGCGGTACCTTATGGAAATAGTTGCTAGGAAGAAGAAAATAATGTTAAGGTCACAGTGTTTGTTGTGCCCTAAGATTCAGAAAATATTAGAACACATTAAAGAATCGAATAACTGGATTTCAGAGTGGAATGGTGACCATCATTTTAAGGAAGTCTCATATGGACTTAAATTTTGATGATAGAGAAGATGATATGACTGAAATCCCTACCCAACAGTCTGCTAATACTCCTCAACCACTTACTACACTTCATGCAACCCTCTGTACCTTCATTGCCTAAGGGTCAAATTTTTCACAAAGGGAAGCTATACATGACCTTGGCTGTAATGAGAGAAGCCAAGGAGGTTGATTTGAAGAAAAGAGAGAAAAGATGCAAAACAAGGGTAGCTTTAATCCCCAAGGGCAAAAGTGTAGCTGTTTAGGTAGCTATTGCAGTATGCTTATATGAAAATGACTACTTATTTTGCATTGCAAGTCTGTAAACACTACTTATTTTGTTGTGTAGCTGTTGCCATTTTGACAAGAGATAAATTTGTATTTTGGTGCTTGGTTGTTGCCACTTTGACATGGGAAGACTTTGTATATTGCTATGTGACTGTCACATTATTAATATTAACTACTTGTTGCAACATTGTATTGTGTGTTATAGTGTGTGTGTTGTGTATTTTGCTAGCTTAGTAGTTTGGATAGCTGTGGTGTGTGTGGATAGTTGTGGTGTGTCTGTTGTGTTGTTGCAACATTGTGTTGTTTGTTCTACTATTGTCAATGCACTACAATTATGTTTGTATTATCCTTTGGCTTATGATATTGCAAGTTTTGTTATTTGGCATGAGGCAATCCAGTGGTATTATCCTTTAGCAGAATACACTATGCCTCATTACCATTCCATTCACATTTAAGTAATACAAAGCCATAAATCATAATATTAACCCTAAATTAGGATTCAACAATTTCATTAATGCAAAGTGACATTGAAATACATTCAGTACTCACCATTAGCTAAACTCTTACAAACTACATTACATGCACAACTAATTATTCTCATATATAACTTCTCGATCAGACTCGCAAATCATTAGAAGAACAAATATATATATAAAATAAAACACATATGACCAAGCAGACTTTGAATTTCCTAATCATCATCTTCTACTACTCAAACTCATACTCCATTGCATTTATCATATGAAGCAAACCGGGTATCAAATCCTTTAAACGTTGACACATAGGTGGGTCGAGCCAAAGAAAATAATCGCAGCCATTAGGTGATCCACCGCCTTTCACAAGTGAGAAATCTCCCTTCGGATTCAAGTTAGTCCATGAGGTGCGTTCAACGGAGGGATTCAAGCATTGACACATTCATGGCATAGACAGAGAGATATACAAAGAAGAAGAGATAGAGAGGGATATAGATACAGAGGGAAATGCGAAGAGAGAGAGGAAGAGAACAAGAGAGTCATATATGGGGAGAGAGTGATACAGAAGAGAGGGAAATAGGGTTCGCAGAGGGGGAAGGAAGAAATAGATTAGGAGGGGAAATTAAATATAAAAAGTCTAATTTGTCCTTATACACGTCATCTGTTAACGGCCTGTTATAATATTTTTTAAAAACCCAAAAATGTCCGTCACAGACGAAAATTTGGACAGAAAAGCATAACTTTCTAAATTTTTGGTAATATAATGTATCAATTCGATTGATTTTTAATTTGGGATATCAATTAGATTTGTGCTAGTAATTTGGTGTACTAAAATGTAATTTGCCCCTTTACATACCATGGAAACAAAAACATGTTTACCAACTATTTTGTTAAAGTTAACCTCTGCATCTCCCAGTCCACCCTCAATTTTTCCAGGTTGATTTCAAGATCCCAATAAAACCGGTTACCTAAATTTTCATCTGTTATAATCTATTCAGCTTAGAGATCATACGAGAAGGAGATTATCTGGGGCTCTATAGAACATTGAGAGGAGCAGGAAAGAGAAATTAGATAGAGGGTTTGCCTGGTGCTGTAGGACTGTAGGAGGAACAGGGAAGATAAATGAGAGAGAGTACTAGTTTCCATAATACATCTCTCAGCTAGAACGGAGAGGAACAGTAGGGAAGAAATAAACAGAACGAAGCCAGGTTTTTGGTGTTTAGGTTTTTCTGTTGAAGTAGTTAATTTTTCTGCAAAAAAAGATAGAAACTGATTTGGAAAACATCTTTATATTTTCACTTTTCAAAATTACGTAATCGGAAAAACAGGAAATATAAACACAAGTGAATGGGGCTTTAGCAAATTATTTCCTTTTGTTTGGCTGTTCTTTCTTTTTACACTTTTAGGATTCAATGTTAATGCTATCACTCTCTTAAAAGACAAGCAGAACATGCTCCCACTAAAAAATCTACTCAATAATGAAATTTTCTAATGTCTCATACAAACGAATCGCTTCTATATAAACTGCTGGTATTTGGTATTTTCCTAAAACTGATCTTCATAGCAGTCACATAATAATATGGTTAAAAAATTTAGCAAATCAAACCAGTTTGAGTCCAGTATCTATTTCAACCAACAGAATATTCTAATAGCAGTTATGGTTCCAAGATTAGCTTAATAGACAAAAGTACTTAGTCTACTTTAAAACATGAAGAAATTTTTTCCATGTGGTGTGATCTTGTTGCTTTTGCTAATCATCAAGTGAGTCTTCTTTGAAACAATTAATCAGGACTATATTATTGAATAGAATAAAAATCAATTCAATGTTTTTGTAATCTCTTTTGTAAAGAATGAAGCTCGAATTTGTAGATTGAAACAATCTCTTTTGTGAGCAAAACCCCACCCTTACTCATCCTGCTAGGAGGAAGAATTAACAAGGGAAAACGAGGTATTAATTTGCTATCAATAAAATGAAAATAAATAGCTTAGAATCATATTTCAGTGTAATATGAATTACTTGCACAATCATTTCATGGATATAAACATGAACTTGTGACTTAATATACTTGATTGGGAGCTTATAAAAAAAGATATACCTGATTGGAGAAGACGAGATTTGAAGGAGGCCATAGGTTTTTCTTGATTGATTCAGTTTTTGAGTGATAATTGGACTGGTTGGTTGCAGCAGGGTTGAAGGGAAAATATGTGTGGAGCCTTTGACAAAGAGGGAGGGAGAAAGACCAATGGAAGTTGGAAGCAGACGTTTGTTAGAATATGGAAGTTGAAGTTGGCTTTTTATGTTTATACTGAAGTTGGAAGTGTGCTTATTTAGAAGTTGGAAGCTGAAGTGGGTTTTGTGTTTATTAAGTTGTACTTGAATTACTCCTAAAGCACAAATCTTTGGGCTAATTGATGTGCCACCCAGGAATTTAAATTACGATTGCGTGGACATCCTTGTTTCATTGGTAATTAATTGATTTTGATTCAATTTTTGCTGATCATGGATTTTGATTCAATAACCACCTAGGTTTTGTGTGAAGGAACGCAACCAGAGCAAATTAAACGAAACAATTCAGTACACTCTACCTGCCCATCCCATACATGCAGATTTAAAAATCATCTGCAACATTACATTTCCTACTTCTCAACATTTGTGTTGTTTGTTTGTCAAGCCTTTTTTTATTGTACTAATTGAATACAATAATTGAAAGTTTTCTGTTCGTAATGGCAGGGACTGGAAATGTATGTGAGCTTCAAAGAAGCTAAAGGTCCAGATATTAGTGCTTTCATTGCGGGAGCCTAAACCCTCGCTAATGACAGTGGAGAATACGGACAAGGTGAGATTTGGTTTTTGGCCTGAGCAAAAAGGTGCATGAGTTTGTGTAGGCATTGTTGATATTGCAATGCAATTTTACAATTGTATTTAGTTAATTATTGTTTGGTTTGTGATTATTTAGTTTTTGTATCTGAAAATGGGGGAAAATTAAAAAATATTTTTAGGTCTTAAGGGCTAATGTTGTAAATGTTTCTTTCAATAATGAAGTGTGAATAGATATTTTGAAAAATAGACGGGTCTCGTGAGTTTCTCCCCTTTTTCATATGATATGGATAATCAAATGTATATTACTCTATTTCTAAGATTAGTAAGTTAAGACTATTTTTGGAAAATCTTATTGGTACTTGAGCTTATTCATAAAGAGAAGGGTGTATTTTTGGTATCTGATGGTGAGGTCATAGGGGCTAAATCTAATGGCAAGTTTCTTTTTATAGTTTCCAGTCTTTGTTGCTTGTAGCAGTTTTTATATCATGGAAATAGAAAACAAAAATGCAAATGTGGGATAGTTGTTGGATACATAAATGAAAACAACGCATATTACCAAAAGAAGGCATTACCATGTGGAAATTTTCATATGAAATAAGCTTTTCAACAAGGATATATATGAGCCTCATCATTATATTCTATCAGTAGGCTTATACATTTTGTTTTGTATAATTTGTTATATTGCTATTTTTTGTAATGATACATATAATGACGTGAATGGGATCACAAGTAATTCTAAAAGAAGGCGTAACTTGTGGAAATTTTCATATGAAATAAGTTTCTCGATGAGGATAGTATGTAGCCTCATCCTTATTATTCTCTCAATAGGTTGTAACACATTTATATGAAAATTATTTGGTATAAATTTTGTTATGAAGTTTTGATGGCATATGTAAAGCTCAATTAGATGATGTCTAATACGTTGTTGAGCCGATGAGGTGGACAGGAACTCAATCCCGCTAAGACGGGCAAGCTCTGGTGACGACAGCTTTATTGGCCGATGGATTACTAGTAACTGGAAAAGAACATCTTAATATCATGTCGTAAAGGAAAATCTTGCTGTTATACAAAAGTTCATGTCCTAGACATCAACTTAGTTAGAACTAGTGTTTTTATTTATGCTCGACTCTGAAAATACTCCAACCGGATCGCCAAACTCATTTCAAGCTTGGGTGAGGCGTTCGTCTTTTGAAATCAAAGCAGCTGCTTCATGTGTTGTAACAAAATCAAAATTTCAAACTAGCAATTTGCAATGTCTTCACAATCACAATTTTTTTCCGAAATATATAACGTTTTAAAGAAAATCCAATGCTTATTTTCCCCTCATTTTCTAAATTTTTCTGTAAGTCCGAATTCTCATGTTAAAATGGAATATCTGGTCATCTGATTTTGATACAGCAATGCCATATGGACAAACTAATGTCTATAAATTCTCAGTTTCACTTGGTATTAATACTTACACATGACGAGGAATACAAATTATTCATTTAAACAAATTAACAATAATTGATCTATTTCTATTTATGCACCCACCGGAGATGGAACCTTCGGTGCGACCCTGTTTTCGACTGGAATTTCAGTAAATTCGGAGAGAATTGCTCGGAACTCGTCGCCAGTCATGGTTTCCTTTTCTAGTAGGACTTCGACGATCTTGTCCATAGCCTCGCGATTGCTCCTTATGTGGCTCAAAGCTATCTCATACGCTCTATCTGAGATTTTTTTCACTGCAGTGTCAATGTCTTCAGCTAGCTTCTCGGACATTGAATTTCTAGCCATCATCCTCATGATGACATCGCTTTGAGCCGTAGAGTCCATCAGAGACCATGGGCCGATCTCAGACATACCGAAAGTAGTCACCATCTGCAGATACAGATGGAGTAAACATAATTATTACGTTTCAAGAAATGCTACTCATTATTCAGGGTTAAATAAAGAATATAATTCATAACTAAACCAGCGACTTAATTCATTTCGCGAAACTGGGGTGGTTCGAGACGGATCATACCCAGTTAAATCCAAATTCTTATTTCAAAACTTTTTTGGACCATAGTGAAGATGATAAACCACTTGAAATTTCAATTGAGTACAATGTTTCTAAAAATCCTACGATTTTACATGACTAGTCGGAACAATTCAATGAAGATTTTTGATAAGCAGCAGTTCTCGTCAAGTTTTATTCACCAAAGAAGCCAAACACGCCAAGCTATAGACACACTCCCGTACGTTTCTTAAAAGTTAACTGTCGACCTATGTATCATCAAATCATCAAGGAGAGTTACCTGTCTGGCCAAGCCAGTGATCTGTTGCAAATCGCCAACTGCACCAGTAGTGACCTCTGGTTCGCCGAATATGATTTCCTCGGCAGCTCTTCCACCTAGTCCACCAACAATTCTAGCAAACAATTGTTGCTTGGAGATCAATGTAGGGTCATCAGCAGGAATAAACCATGTAAGACCTCGAGCCTGACCACGTGGAATCAGGGTCACTTTTTGAACGGCATCGTGCCCCGGTGTGAGAGTTCTGCGCGAAAAGGAAAAGAAATACGAGCAATTAGAGGATGAGATTGCATAAACAGAACAATTAGCTTTTAAAAAACAATTAAAAGCAAGGTCAATAGAATGACGTCAAGCCATGAAAATTGATCAATCCTGGGGCAGGGTTCATTTACAGATGTTCAAGGAGGAGACACTAATATATAAAGTTTATCCAGGTTTTTTTATATCATACTGTCTGTCCATCATGATTTTGCAGTGTCGTAAACGTTCGTGTCAGTGATAGTGCCAATGCTCCTTCGGATTACTATAACTCAACTGAAATGATTGGGGAATTCAATTACAAGACGCAGTAAAGAAAAAAAAACCTTAAAGGTGGTGTGAAATATAGATCTTGGCAAGTGCCAAAAAAAGTTCCATTATTTAGATGGCTTAAACAATTTGATGGAAAAGATGCAGGACTCACCCACAAATAGCATGTCCAACTTCGTGATACGCGACCAAGCTTTTGCTCTTCCCATCCGTCATAACCGTTCCTTCCATTCCAGCCACAATTCTATCAATCGAATCATCAATCTCCTTAGAAGAGATAGCTGTCTTCCCTCGCCGACCAGCCAATATAGCTGCTTCATTTAAAAGGTTTGCAAGATCAGCTCCGCTAAAACCCGGTGTTCTCATGGCTATCACATCGAGAGACACGTCACCATCAAACTTCTTATTGCTAGAATGAACCTTCAGTATCTCAGTTCTTCCCCTGACATCAGGAACATCAACACTAACCTGCACCACAACAAAATAACTTAAAAACTTACCCTCGAAAAGAAAAAAAATCGTTTAAAAGAGATTATTAATTTTAGTTTTTTACCTGTCTATCGAATCTTCCTGGCCTTAGTAAGGCAGAGTCAAGAATATCTGCACGGTTAGTAGCTGCAATTACAATAATACCAGTGTTTCCTTCAAAACCATCCATCTCAGTTAAGAGCTGGTTAAGGGTCTGTTCCCTCTCATCGTTTCCTCCTCCAATGCCAGTTCCTCTTTGCCTTCCAACAGCATCGATTTCATCGACAAATACAATGCACGGAGCATTCTCCTTTGCCTTCTTGAAAAGGTCACGAACCCGAGAGGCACCGACACCAACAAACATCTCAACAAACTCGGAACCAGAGATAGAGAAAAATGGAACACCCGCTTCGCCAGCAATTGCCTTAGCCAAAAGAGTTTTTCCAGTTCCTGGGGGACCCACAAGGAGAACCCCTTTAGGAATACGAGCCCCAACAGCAGTGAACCTCTCCGGCTTCTTCAAGAACTCAACCACTTCCATGAAATCTTGCTTCGCTTCATCTACACCAGCCACGTCGTCGAATGTCACACCAGTATTGGGTTCCATCTGAAACTTTGCTTTCGATTGACCGAAGCCAAGAGGAAATCCAGGCCCACCAGGGCCTCCCATCCCCCCAGATGAACGCCTCGAGAGAAGAAACAAACCACCAATCAAAATCAAAGGAAAGGCTAAATTTCCAATCAAGTTGAACAAAAGAGACCCCGACTCCTCTTGAGCATTATGAGCAGCAAAGTCGATGTTCTTCTCTCTGAATTTCTGAAGGAGCTCTTGAGAAAGCCCGGGAAGTTGCACCCTAACTCTTTGTACTCGGTTCCCCAGTTCGGGAGAAACCGCTTCCACGATAGCTATGGTTCCATTCTCGAATAAATCGACCTTCTTAACTCTGTCCTTGTCCAAGTATTCCAAGAATCTAGAATAGGACATTCTAGATGAGGAAACTCCTTGATCATCAGCAGCATAAGCTTTTCCACCACCGAGTAAAGTGGGCACGCTGAGTCCTGCATTTCCAAGTAATAATTTCAGAAAACCCCGCCTCCCCTCGCGTTGTTGCCTTTGATTTTGAGATGCCATTACGGAAACAGGTTTGGAAGCCTGTCGTAATGATGATACGGCGCATGAATGTAGAAGGCGCCTGCTATAGGACTCCTTTTCTAAATTTGGTTTGGTGTTTTTAGTAGTCAATCCATTACCAATTAGGCATGCTGACGATGCCGCCATGCCTGGAAAAGAGCGAGAGAGTAAGAAAGAAACACTCCAAAAGACTGTGCCATATATATGTACAGAATGTTAAAAGCAAAAATAGATTAGTGCTTCCAATCAAGAGGACACGAGGTTTATAGGAGAAGGAATTAATGGTAAAGCATAATGTTTGGAAATCTGAAACTTTCTTGGACTAGATATTTTCTCAATTGAGCATGATTACTCGAAGCAGCTTCATATAATATGTTTGTGAGCGGACAGGTTTGAAAAATAGGATTTGGGTAGTTAACGTGTATTTTCTAGCCGATTAATTTTTATTGTTCAAATATACTTGTAAGACAATAGTGTTACAAAAGCTTCCACTTCAAAGATTTGAAATGACAAGTATATAACAATGACTACAATTATATATAACTCACAAGTCCTTGAATGGTATATTGGTATCACAAAATCTTTTCCCCCGTACGCAAATTCGATTGGGATCTTGGAAAGAATAAGGAAGCAATTTGATATTACCCTAATAACTAATTCCAAAATCCTAAATACATTGCGTAAGTCGGTGGATACTAGATAATCTCCAACAAATATGAGCTTAAGTCAATTAGTGGGAGTACCAATATAGGGTTTAGCAACCAGACTTGAGACAAATGTTATGCCTTTCAATCTGTACTGACAAGATCTCATAATGCTAACCAAAAAAGGGAGAACTTATTTTCATTCATTGATGTGAAATAAAGAAGAAAAGACAATGCACGGATATGACTGTTTCAACTGTGAATATTAGATCATTTGACAAGGTACACAAAGCTGCGTGCCAGGGTCCTGATTCCCGATGTTTCCGAGAAACAAGTATTTCTAAGTTGCTACCATAAGAATGCCCGTACTCCAAAAGTCTCTAATAGATTTTTTGACGCAATTTAATTGCAAATCAATGTTTAACAATCTGTTTTGATCATAAACAAAGGATAAAAGTGCACTACAAAAGCAAACCATACCTCGTGTTACCAGTAAATACCATACACGAGTTTGGTAATTGCACTCCTGAAATCTTTTACCCACCTGATTCATCAATTTACTGATTTAGGTATTCTAAAGTTTCCTCATCAATTACTTGCTGGTTCTAATTCTCCTTTTTTCTTTAAATCTTGCAAATTCTAGTATTTTTGATAAAAACTTTGAGTATGACCATTTATTGTTCTTTCACCAAATGACAATTCATTCCTAACCCATACCCAAATTGGGACACGAAACATAGATAAAAAAAATTCAACCAAATTTGGGATGTTAAGTTCAACAGTCAAAAGTATTGGAACATGAGTTTGATGCAAATCAAGAGCTAAAAATAGCTACTCTGCAGATGGAGCTTAAAAGAAAACTAACCTAACAACCTTTTCCAGGTTTAATCAAGTCTCAAACAAAAAAATGGGTACAATATTATCTCATAGAACAGTGTACTTATCACAGTTACTGAACTGAAATTGAACATTAGAGCAAACCATTTCATGTAACTATCAAATTACGAAGTTTTACATGCTAACAGTTGAATTACAGAAGAGGGTTTTACTAACCCACAATAAGAAAATCAGTACGAAATTATCTCATACAACATAATAATCACCGCAATCAGTCAACTGAAACACAAAACGAGAGCAAACCCATTTCAAATAACTAACCATTTAAGCTTTTATCAACTAATAGTCAAATTAAACAATGAATATGATCATCACAATTACTCAACTGAAAATGAAATCTAGAGCAAACCCATTTCAAATAGCTATCAATTAAGAAGCATTGATCAACTAATACTCGAATTACAAAATTAAATATAATCATCATAATTACTCAAGTGAAGCTGAAAACAAGAGCAACCCCATTTCAAATAACTGTCCAATTAAGAAGCTTTTATAGGCTAATAAGTAATAATAGTCAAATTACACATGTATGATATAATATAATTACCACCGTTATAGTTTGTTAGGTTGCAACTTTCAAGCAAAAATTTTTAAAAAATATTATCACAATTAGGGTTTATTAGGTGGCAACTTTCAAGTAAAAAAAAAGGTAGCTTTTGTATAACTACTAAAAACCCCACATGCATACAATTTAAATCTCTTATCTTTTTTTATATCAAAATAATCAAAAAAAGCCCAGCTAAAAGTTGAGCAACCAAATCTATTTTTTTGGGGAAAAAACATAATCTTTTAAAAGGTGCCAACAAACAAGCCTTTTACTCAACAGAAACTCAAAACTAAAGTAAACCCATTTCAAATAACTACCCAATCATGAAGTTTTTATGGACTAATAATAACAAAATTACAAAGTAAATATAATCATCACAATTACTCCTCCAAAACTCAAAACTAGAGCAAACCCATTTCAAAATAGTACTGTCCAATTAAGAAGCTTTATCGACTAATACCCAAATTACACAAGTAAATACAAACTGGGTACCTTTGCTAAGCCGATACTCTGTTATGGAGAAGGAGGGAGGACGAATCTCGATGAAGAGCAGTGGCAAAGAGATGCAGAGAGAGAGAGAGAGAGAGAGTGGAGATTTTAGAAGGAATGGATGTGGTTTACCAACGCATACGTGGCAGCCTCAGAGTGGGAAATTAGCTTTTCTTTCATTTGATATTTTTTTTTTGTTGGTTTTGGAATTTTCTTCCACATTTTACAAGAGACTCAGTAGGGGCGTGTATAAGTCAATCGAAAATTTGAACTTCACAAAATATATATAAAAATAATAAATAAATAAATAAATAAATAAAATTGGAGCTTTATAACTTTTGAGACCTAAAATATATGAATGAAATGGACAACACGTGGCTACAGATTTATGTGTCTCTGGCCATATGCAGAGCTGCATATTTTTTATCTAACGACTGTAAATAAAAATTTTAAAATTAGAAGAGAAAATGCAAATCTATATGCATATTTTGTTCTCAATCCTTCGATCTGTCAGTTCAAATCACATGACTTGAAATCAATTTACTGCTATAGACTGATACAGTCTGTAGCTACTTGGTATCCAATTTAAACATTAAATGAGTTACGTGGGTAGAGTCATGGGAAGCTCTAATGGAGGTCTATAAAAATACTTGAACGAAAAAGTTTATCTAGCTTAAATTTAAAGGTGAAATGCCAATTGATCGTTAACTAGCTCGTTCGATACGAGTTTTTTTCTCACTAGTCCTGAATTCATATACTATGAAATCAAAGATTAAAACCCTCGGAGTAAAACTTTCTGCATACATCAAATTTTATACTTAAGGGTTTGTTTGGTTACGGTTTCTAAATAAATAAATTAGCTTATTTTTTATTCAGAAAAAGACGAATGCATTCAGCTTAAGAATTATAACCCAAAACAATAAAAAAGTTCAGTTTAAAAGTTAAGGAGCCAAATGCAATCCAATTTTTTTTAAAAAAAACTAAATAGCTGAAACTTAGAATCTGTCGATGCAGGTGATTTGGGAAGAAGGAAAGTTTTCAGGAGTAAATATTTAACTGAGAGTATTGTGTCAAACTCCATTTCAAATTTACAGAATTCGACTTAGAACAATTGTTTGGATCAAAACCATATATTTTTCAATTTTAATGTAATTAAACAAGAGCACCAAATTGACTCCAATTAAATGTGTGATATATATTGAAGAGTGTATATCTGTATGTCGTTCGGATATATGCTC
>MKEJ01039180.1:0-10495 GCA_001753735.1 Embelia ribes
ATTGTCGCTTCGATCCAATAACAAAGAAGCAGTTGTATCATAGGAAACTATCATCCATTAGTCCAGAACGTGTGGGGGCGAATCTAGTTTCAAGGAGATATCGTCAAACGACAGACTCTGCTGCTATTAATCAACATTCATTCATTTTTTCTTTCAAAAATTCAAACACCAAGCATACTCAAGGAGGACAAGTAAGCCTTCTAATTTTTCGTTACGGTTCGGTTGTTTCATACTGATTGTAAATTTATACTTGATATTATTATTAAATATAAAGAGTTCAAATTGCTTGTTAATATTATTTAGAACAGTAACTAGAAAATGTATTCCCAACATTTTCTCCACCACAAGGGGTGTATGTATAGAGGTGTATTGATAAGATATTTGATGTAATCAACCTAATTCAATTAGGATTCTATCTTTATCAATATCTACTAATTATCACTAAGATGATAATTAGAATTATCACATAGATAAATAACTAAGTATGACGCCATGCGGATGCACCAAGGTCCCCATGCAACAATTATCAATATGTATTAACCTATGTTACCGAAATTACTAATATCCCAACGAACTGCGAATTGGTTCACACGTTCCGAAATGTGGTACACCTCCTCACCAAATCGCTAAATTTAGCGAACCAAGGCAATCCGAGACAATTGCACTATTAAAATTTGTGTCTAGAGAGAAATATATTAGTTTCAAGTTTGAAAACATTAAATTTCATATTTCAAAACAATTACAGAAGTTTAATCAAGGTTTAACTAGATATTGATTTTTATGAAACTTAATATGTTTGCCTCATATATGCTAAAGTAACTTATAGAAGGCTACTCCTATTGTACCACATTTTACAATATGTAGCGTACCACGTTCCCATTTTCATTCCGCGTTCCATGTAACATCGGTATTAACTCTCTTTTCATTGTATGTTCTAATTCTTTCTAGTTCCTGCTTTACTTTGTTGTTCAAACTTAATCTAGATCTTCTATTTTCTCGTTGTTCGCTACTTCTTACACACTTCTTTTCCTAATGTAGCAGTTGTAGGACAAGTATCACTTCAGTTGAAATGTTGTTTGGCCTTCAAGGATTTCCATGTACTGATATAAGCCTGTGCCTAAATTGTATGGAGCTGTCTATGATGACTCTTCATTGTAATAACATAAATGTAACAAGCATGAACTTAGTGCAACTTTTGTTCTCGAAAAATCTTTACAATATGATATCTACCACATGGCCACAGTTCAACGTACGAAGAGATTGAGACATTAGATTTGAATCATGTTTGCTAAATTTTTTATCTAAATTTTAATGATAAGGTACTGTACAATTTATGATGGTAGATGTAATCATTATATTAATTGAAATCTTAATTTGTAGTTTCTATTATCTTAAAAATTGTAATCTTGACGTTACCTGTAGATTTCATGGTTTCGATCTCTGTATGAAACATGTTATTATGGCATTTTTTTGTAGTAATTAGGCATGCATTTACTACCTCAACTAACTAGAAATTTGTGATTTGGCTTCCTTACATTTTTTTCTTTTTTGTGTGCAAAGAAGGAAAAAATGCTATAGTAGAGTCATATATTTGGTATTCTATATGTTGTTTTACAACTTTTTATGATTTCCTATTAACCCCAGTAAACTTGTTTCACTCTGATAGAAAGTTCCATCTCGACACTGACTTAAGCCATAAAGCAATTATCTTTTCTTCTTTTTCTTAGTTATTGACTTGTAAATCCTCACTTGGGCACAAGTTTGTGTAAGTTGTTTGCTATTAACTAATTCGTAAGTACACTGAATTGTTCATGTGATAAATGATTTTATAATTATCTTGAGCACCTATGACGTGCATGACCAATAGATTTTCATAACTATATAATTCACGTAGTGTCAATGGTCAAGGTTATCAATTCATGCTTCGGTCCGTATCATTTTTTATATTTTTCTGTATCGTCTCGTTTCGTATCGTATATCGTAAGATTTTTTAACACAATACTATTCTGTTATAAAAAATATAAATATCACTTGGAGCTATATATAATGTAATAACCAAAAACTTCTCCTTTTGAATGATTATTTTTATTAGAGGTTAAAGTACAAAATGAGGTAATTTTTAAGTTAGAGTTGACCTAAAGGGGATTGTGTTTTATTAATTAAAATTCCTGAAAAATTGATAGTAAGAGTTGAGTATTCCTGAGATTGCCTATAAATTAAGTAAGGGTTAGAAATATCTTATTTCTAATTGATGTAGTTTGAGGAATATTTTAAAAAACTTTGGAGACACCTAGATCTGATTTTGGAAAAAGGAAAAAATATTATATAATAATTATAATAAAAAAGTAGATATATAATGTAATAGCTAGAAACTTCTTATTTTCAGTGATTCTATTTTTAGAAATTAAAGTACAATATGTGGTGGAGTCTCTCCATTGTGCGCTAGTGCTCGCGGGTTTGAATCAGCCTCCCTGCAAAGCCAGGAGGAAGGCTACCTAGATATTCCGTTTCCCAGGCCCCACAGTGTGAGAGTTTTGGCACTGGGTACGCCCTTAAAGTACAATATGTGGTATTTTTTGGACTTAGAGTTGACCCAAAGGGATAGTGGTTTATTAATTAAAATTCCTGTAAGATGAGCAATAAGGGTTGAGTAGGAATAACTTATTTCTAATTGGTGTAGTTTTAATAAATTTTTGGAAAATTTTGAAGACTCTTTGGAAACGAGAGAAAATATTATATAATAATTATAATAAAAAAGGGATAAAAAGAAAAAAAATATTAATACACAGAACAGAGTCACACATACCCAATCACAGACCAAGCATAAACATAGAGAGAGACTCACCTCTGCAAGTAAAGAGAAGAGGGCTTTTTAAAGCGAACCGATTGAACAAATTAAGGTATGTGTGCAGCAAGTTGTATAAGAAATTGACGATTGAGCTTCCTTATTTACTTGATTTCCTTTTAATTTTTTATTATCGAAATAATTTAAAATATCGCTATATCGTCGGCAATACATACAGCTGTGTATCATTCAATTCCCCTTCTATCTCGATTGATTTTCATAATTTTCCTATATAACTCTCCGATACACACGGAGAGGCTACAATTCAATGCGAATGGTGTGATACCTATCGTATATCGTCCGATATTGACAATTGTGTTAATGGCGATATATATTCTCCAAATGTATGCACAATTTTAATGGGTTTTTTGGGTAAAAATATACAGTTTTATGATTTACTGCACAAGCTTCAGCCAATTTCAAGTTTCTCCTTTTTGTTTTTCACTCTTCTTTAGTTGACAATCTTGGTCAGATGTACCCATTCCTGGTTTAGATTTCAATGCAATCACATCTTTCGTGAATATAGCAGAAATTGTTTCCATATTCTAATGCTTGGAAAATGTAAATTTGGAGATTACTTCGTAGGTTTAAGTAACTAATTACATTGCCTCCTGATCATTTAACATGATGCACACATCTCAGTGGTTGACTGTAGTGTGAACGGATGCAATTTAGCATGTTCAACAAGAAGTGTGATGCCAATGACTATTCAGTTCTCTTGAAGAAAGGTTCCTTAGCTTTATTGCAGTGACCGTTTTGCCCTTCGTTAGCTCTTTTTCGTTCACTTCTATACTGTTTCTCTTTAGCTCTCTTTCTTTCACTTCTATTCTCTCTCTCTTTTGCTCCTCTCTCTCCCTTTTTCATCCTCCCCTCTTTTCCAGAGCTTCTTTCGTGTGGAAAATTAGTTTTGAATTTGTTAGGTTCAATTAAATTGGAGAGGCTTGTTAAGTTTTTAGAAACATGAAGAACAATAAACAGAGATAAATGAACACAAAGGATACGTATGAATTGTTTTTTGGGCGTAATCCGTATACATTCCTTCATTTTTTATCAACATGCTCAATGGGAACAACTTTTGCAAAACTTTATAATTAGAGTGAACAAGTTCTATTGGACAATGAAAGACCATTACAGGGGGAAAATAATAGAATCTATTCAATATTTCCTCTGTTATGACTGTATGGATTACATACTGATCCAGATGGCTCATTCTGCTATTATGAAGATCCACACTGGCACCAACAGCCCTTGCAAACCACCATTAATAACCTGATTTTGATTTTCTTGTTGAGAGGATATGCACCCTAGTAATTAGACCTAATTTGGGCAACCCTCTACATAGTCAATGTTCATACATTAGTCAAAACCACGAGGTTGTATTAGACTTGTAACACCTTAGGAGAATTGACTCCAAAAGTTAGTAATTGTGGGGAGGGAACACAAAGTATATAACACATCAGTAGCTTACGTCCTTGATTTGGGATCGTCACAATCCGCCTTGCTGCGGAACCTGCATCCATGCAGGTATGTTGTGCACTAATTTACTAGTCACAGCTAATTCTGTTGTCACACCTTTTGTGCCATATGGGCGGGTTTGCATTAGCAAACTAGTCCAGGACGAACGCTACCATGCCCAGTTTCACCTCCGTATGAGATACATACTGGAGGCAAGGTGGATGACTCTACAACATTTGCAACATACATTAGGAGGACTCAACCCCAAAAGTTTGCTATTGAGGGAGGGAACCCAAGGTATATAAACAACACATCAATATCTTGCCCTATCACTTATCCTAATGGGACTAACATCTCAAAGATGGAGGCAAGCTAGGAAGCACGGACACTCCAAAATAGATACTGTGCCTGTGTCGGACATGTATCGGACACATACTCCGCAGACACTTCAAAATAGGTATCCGACACGCCACATGGCGAATCCAAATTGCTATTTAATTATTTAAACTTTGGACACGATACTTATTTTGGACATGTCATGGACATGACGGATCAATTTATAACCTTTTTTATACTTGGGTCAATGTTTTTTTATTTTCAGTCATACATTTTGGTGGTTTTCACAAATCACGTTTCAATAGTTTGTTTCTTTAGTGCATGACATGTTTTTGGACCTTTTGATAATTGATACTTGTTAGTAAGGTGTGATAGATTATAACATGATGACGATTGCTTAGTTGCTACTTTGAGCCAATAACCAATACATAAATTTACTAACTTATAAAAGTTATTAAAAAAAATAGAAAAATGTCGAATCCCAGCCGTGTCCGTGCCTAAAATTTTTTGAAAATTACTGAATCCGTGTCCACACCCGTGTCCATATCCGTACCTGTGTCCGTATTGATGCTTCTTAGAAGGCAAGACTTCAATTTTATTTCTTGCGACTGATGTTGGCTAACTATTATTCTAATACATACATACATGTATATATGTATGGGTTGTCAAGTTCCTAGTATTTTAATTTTCAAAAGGAAAAGATGTACTGGAATATTTATGTTCATGTATTTGTTTTTCTTTTTTCAATTGTCTTTGATCGTTAAATTTCTTATTTATACCACTAGTGCATTTAGTTGTTCTTTAATTTAGTTAGTTATTGTGAGTCGCCTTGTCTATTAAATCATCTTCTTTTGTTTAGCAGAATGAGAGAACAGGTTGAGTTTCAGTATCTTAATATTTAATCCCGAGGGTAACTAAAGAAACCAGATTTTTAGGAAATAAATAAAAACATGTTGCTCGTAGCAGTTCAGAATCTTTTTTTTAATATTTATTTAGGGTTTCCTGCAGGATAATATTACCCGGGTAATTGCAGAAGCTGGTAGTTTGGCAGTATTAGAATTGTGCAAAGTAACTGCCTGGTGGTTTCCTCCATCTTATCTGCAGTTTCTATGCATTGTTTTTCTTCATCTTTCTCCTTGGGTTGGTTACTCAGCGCATCCTACAGATTTAAGTTCCTCCCCTTTCTTTCTCCAGTCTTTTTCTCCTTTCCTAGGGAATTCTCTGGGTTCTGCTTTCATATGTACTGCATTTTATCCGAAATAGTATTTGCAGTTTAGTTTTTATTGTTCTATTTTTAAATTCCTGGGCTACATCAGAGTTGCAACAAATAGCTTACCAACCTCATACGCTTCTGCAAAAGTAGGGCATATACAACTGTCCTCGGAAAAGCATTCGTGATTAATCATTACATTAAGCATTGTCTATGGGTCAAAGGAGCATGGAAGAGGAACAAGAGAAGTTTCTATGTACTCTGGAATTTTGTTGGTAGTGACAACAGGAAAAAGCTTGAGGTAGGATTTTAATATTGTTTTGTTACTTAACTAGAGACAAATTCCTAAATTCTTATTAGCCACTGTAGCTATTTGATAGATAGTACTGACATTAAGGTATTGCCATTTGAACCCATGGTAATGCGTAATGAATAAACCATGGGCACTAGTTTGACTAAACCACGGCAACTTCAAGAAACCTGGAAGTCTGATGAGTGATACGAGAGCCTAAATACTGGGTTCCAATTTCAAATATGTGTCTCTCGAGACTTATCCAATTGGACACGTGCACAATTTTTTATTACAGTAGTTTGAGTATTCGTCAGTTTAGTATTCCCTTTTGAAAGAAAAACATTTGGCTTTAAAATCACAGTAGGTATCTACAAAAAATAAAACCAGACAACTTATTGAATAACTTTCTGTGTTTATCTTTACAAGTATGACCTTTGACCGTTCAATTATAATTATTCGTATCGTCGCTTTTTGTTGCATTCTTTCTAGTAGCAACTACTACTCTATGTGATTTATCTCCATTAAGATACATTTAATAATAGCAGCTTATTTAATGATTCCATCATTATGTGGTCTGTTCAGTTTAAAGCAACTTTTATTTTCCCCCTGCGTGGGCCATTTGTAGTGCAATTGGCAATTCAAGCACTTTCATTTCGTACAATAATACTGATAAGAAAATTACAGATTTGAGAATAGAAGAATGGGGAAAACTCAGAAAAATAACCATTTTAACTAAATTGTCGCTCTGTGCTTTTTGTCTTCTCTCCTCTTTGTTGAAAGCACTGCATCTGCTTTTGCTTGACTGTCGAACTCTAGTCAAGGCTGGTTATGCTTCCGCTTCTCTTCTCTTGTTCATCTCTTATCTTTGTGCTGGTCGATTGGAATTTTTTATCCGGTTCTATTGGGAAAATTTGGAGGCCGGCTTGGTTGATTGAGTTTCGATTGGGTCTGTTGGTCGTTGATTTGATGGATGATCTGGTCGACTAAACTGGTAGAGGGGTTAATATCAGCGGCTAGGGTTTGACAGGGTGATTGGGTGGGGTGAGGCCGCAACAGATTAGAAGGAAACAGAGAAGGATAGTCATTGCTCTGGTACCAAAATTTGATGCCACACCATAAGATCGATAAGAAAATTACAGATAAGAAAATGAATTCCGGCAGGGGGGTTACAAAATGAATGGGGGAGAAAATCATCAACACACTCAAGTTTCCATATTCATCATTAAAACTGCTTGTTACTTGCAAGATTACCCCATTTATAATGAGAAAGGAGTTGATATTAACTAATAAACGAACATAAGTTCTTTATATATGATATGATCTAAATTAAATATTCTTAAAATCCTAAAAATATATAAAATCAAAATTAAAAATAAAATCTCTCAAATTAATAGAAGTAAGGTGACAAAAAAAAAATATAATAAATGATTCTCACTGGAAGTTACCTAATTGATGAGTTAGTCACAAGATTTGTTCAGAGAGTGGCCAGTAAGGTTCCTATGGTGGTTGTGTGGTGATTGGTGTAGCCTTGTACTACATCCATTCCGTATCAATATGATCTCGTGCATGACATTCGCTGCTCATAAATATGATCATCTCCTTTTCCGTTATCTGCTTTGTAAGTTGGTATACTAATTTCATGCAATTTTTGCAGGATGGGGAACTCTTTTAACTGTTTTCAAAATTGAAGGACAAAATAGATTTGATTCAGCTTCCGAATTGCTTATTTAAAAACGAGAGGATTATATGGCTACTGGAGGACCATTTTAACTCTTATAGCACTTGTTTCTAAAGTTTCTATCAAGTGATCTAAATGAGAAACAAATTTAGCGATTTCTCTAAATTATGAGGTGTGTTCTGAAGGGTTGGAATTTTCTGAATGTCGGTGTGCTTTGAGCAGGCGAATGTGTAGTAGGGTAGGAAGTGCAAAAGTAGACAATAATTATAGTAGATCCGTTAAGAGCGGATACATATACCACAAAAAATTTGATCATTTTCTACACTAATGAATAGTACAGCGGAAAAGTAGCCCATAAATATAACAAATTTGTTAATAGTGTATGCACATACCCAATAAAATAAATAAATGATCATGCTCTACTCTAATAAATGGAACTCGTACATATGAGATTTGTGTGTAAATTCCAAACAAATTTGTTTTTCCAAGAAGGGTTGTTTTTATCACTTCAGATCTCTTGTTGTCTTCTTATTAAAATATATTGCTCCAATAGATTGGGTGTGCTATCTATATCAATGGTTTCTTGAGTTTCTTTCTCATCTCACAAAAGTGTAGAGATTCATCAAAATTTTATTTGGAGCAAGTTTATATAAGCTATACCAGGGACATGATAGCCTAATATAGGAAAAGCTAACCGATATAGATAAGAAGTGCTAGATAAAATTGAAGTGTATAAATTGTAATTAGTACTAAATTATTATTATTGAACATTCTTTACATATCCCAATTAACTATTTGGGGTTTTATGTTATCTATATTTATTAATCTCACATTGTTAAGATTACAAATATTCGCTTTATAAATTAAACTACTGAAAATTTTGTTTAACAAACATATTATATTACGTAAAACCTTCCACTTAACTTGTTTGATTTATTAGATTACAAAGGTTCACTTGCCGAATTTGATACAATTAAAACTTGTAAGTTTCATTAAGAGGTTATTATCAATCTCTATACCGGAACGTGGATTGCTTCAATTACTAATAAATACCATATAAATAATATAATCATCAAACTCACTGAATTGATTTACTTGTAAAAGAACTCTTTTATGAATCAAAACAACAAAATTATGTGTCTAAAGAATAATTTTATGATTAAAAGTATAAATATATCTATAAACACAAGGTAGTAAGTGTTTTATCTAGCCAATATAAAAATAATAATTTCAATACTATCCTATTTAATACGCACAAAAGTATGCTAGTATAAGGAGTTCGAACTATAACGTTCCTCGTAGTCTAGACAAACATAATCAAAACCATGTACTATAACTCTCGTGATGGTGTATCTATTTCCATCTAAAATTGTAAATATGAGACTTGTAAGACTTACTCTACCTACTAGATCATTTACTATGCAGAATATGAGACGTATAATTGTTCATTAATAAATAATGCTAAGTAAGCATTGCTCATAAGATTCTCATTAAAATGAAATAATTTTCATTATTAAAATACTAAATTCATTATTAGCATTGCTTTTAGTATATCCTCAACAATCTTCCACTTAAACTCAAAGTCTTGCTGACATACATTGCACTGTTTTATCCTTTGCATATATACCAAAAAATAGTTAATCAGTAAAAGAATTAATCAGGTAGTGCACTAAACGAGCTCCGTAGCCACCTAAGAAGCTACTACACACTCATTTTTCATAGTGGAATCAACAATAGATGATTGCTTCTTCTCCTAATAATGGCTGCACTTCCTAAGATGGAAATATTTCTTTATGTTGATTTGCTTAAATCCTTATTTGACTAGAAATCCGAGTCTACATACCAATGGGTAAAAGACTATTTGTACCGTAAACCAATGTATAATATCCCTAATTCTTTTCAAATACTAGATTATATATTTTACCACAGTCTAGCATTCCTGCCACAAATTAGACTAAAATCTACTAACCATGTCTATGACAAAGCAGATATCACGTATTGTACAAAGGATTGCATGCATAAGGCTTCCTACTATTAAAGCACAAGGAACTGGCTTCATTTTCTCTATCTCAATCGGTGTTTTAGGACACTGAAAACTAACCATATGAGTTATATATCTTAAAGGTACGATGTAATGTCCTAGAAATTCGTACAATTTTTTCGTTTTATTCGTTTTCAATTGTAGTTGCATGAATGCTAATATGTATATATTGTGGCATTATCTTTCTTATGATAGATATATACATTATCATGCATGGGCTTAGCGTGGTGTGTGTAGCGTTGTTGCGTAGAGTGTAGCGGGGGTTTAATAGTGAGAAAAGTGTGATTGTGGGCTTGAAGAGTGTTGGAGTTTAAAACATGGCATTTGTGGTCATATTATAGCCTTTCGTAGTGTGCAATGAGTTTTGGAGAAGTTTGGCAACAACTAAGATTTTTGGAGTTTGGGTCCAATGCCTTAGAAAATTTTTCAAGATTTTCAAACTGTACCGTTGCAGGTTCACCGTTCGAATGGAAGTGTCGAGTGGAGTCCAGCTTCTTGTCTCCCATTTTCTGCATGGTCATTGCCGCTTCTTCCCATTTATCAAATGTATTTCCGGTATAAAGAGAGGCGGGGGGGAATGGGGATTCTAACTTTTAGGCTCGAGATCATCTAGCTCAGGAGTTTGCCCGAGATCATCT
>MKEJ01039190.1:0-10511 GCA_001753735.1 Embelia ribes
AAATTACCTTAATAAAAAAAAAAAAAAAAAAAAAACCGAACCTGAACCCGAATCCGAATCTCAGATAATTCGGGTCGGGTACCCGAATTTTGCTCACCCCTACCTAAGACCAAGTTTTTGAAACACAAAATATTATCGGGTCTCATCCCTTCACATTACATAACCATGTTACGCAAAGGCCCTTATCGGAACATTATAATAGACCATGTACTTGTATACCATTTCAGCTAAGATTTGCGGACAAATTTGCATGTCGCCACATTTCGCATACATGTCCACATTCTCAACAAACATTTTCATGCTTCTAACGGACATCTTTTTAGTATTTCTTCTCAATTCTCGGGTTCAAAGCAAAAGCCAAAAGAAGCAATAAGTGAAAAATATACAAAGCCTTTACAAATCACACAATGGTGCAAGTCTATTATTCATTCTACAAGACATTACAACATACAATGACATTCGATCATCAAAATTTAACTTTATCACCAGATATGTGCTAAAACTTGTGGCTATTGACATTGAAATTACTTACAAATTCCAATAGGAACCAAAACTATTTCTCAATATAATAACCCAATTCTGGGTTTTATTTCTATAGATGTGGCGATTTGACAAGACCTGTACATGAATTACAGAGAAGGCAGAAGCCAGAGATTGAAGAGCGACGATGCTAGCGAGAGAAACCAAGACAAGAATGTCATAGCGGCCGCTAGCTGATATCTAGTGCACAATTTTACACCGCAAAATGCGCCAGAAGTGATCAACACGTCAGTCACACTCGCTGTTGCACAAGCTGCTGCTAGCGATAAAAACGTAAGAAGCTGCACGATTTTGTCAAATGATGTATTTTTAGTAGATGTTATTAATAGTCATATTATAATCCATATAAAAAAGGGTTAATGAATTGAAGGAAGAGCTTAATTACCCAATCTCCTATGATGATTACTACCATGACCCCGGGCTGACGAGTTGGGCGCTTGAAGAAGATTGAGTACACGTCGACTAGTGCAAGAGTCAAGCTCCACGGGATGACTAAACCCATTATGGTTACCAAGAAGCTGCAAAAAGATTCACATGAAAAGTTGGAGAGCGAGCGATCGCAGTCACAACACGTGCATACAAACTGGGAATAGAAATGCACCGAAAAAACAAAATCAGACAAAAATAAATTAGTGACACGGCTACTATCTCATACACCCTCACAAGTCTTTAATAAGGGATATCACCATTGGGGGAAATAAAACAAAGTAGAACTGTTTTGAAACTTAAATCCTTAAGACCATCATTGTCTACTCTGCAGTCTGTCCTAAGGAATTTTTCCGCGCTCCAAACAAAAGCCGTTCTAAAGATGAAAAAAAAAATGTAAAAATTATAGCTAAATCGAAAATCTCCAAATCGTTTGTCTTGGTTATCATACTCTCTGTCTTCATACATTTCATTTCTCCCCCAGTACAAAGCAAATCTAATCCAAAATGCACCTTTTCAAACACAGTATCAACTATCAACATAAGGTGGAGATACAGATAGTTAGCATTTCAGCTCTCTCCCAACTTTTGAAATAGATAAGCATCTTTGCGTCACCATAACTTAGGCTTTGGCTTGAGCTAAAAAGGAATGATACAATCATACTTCCAACACTGGAAAACTAAGAAGCACCGATACGGACACGAGGATAGATACGGATACGGTTGTGGATACAACGGAAATTCGGTATTATTTATTTATTTTTTAATAACTTCTATAAGTTAGTAAAGTTATGTATTAGTTGTTGGTTCAAAATAGCAATTAAGCAATTGCATTTTGTTATAATCTAGTACACCTTACTAACAAGTATCATTTATAAATAGCCCCAAAACATGTCACGTACTAAAGAAATAAACAACTATTGCAACGTGGTTTGTGAAAATCACCAAAATATATGACTAGAAATGAATAAAAATTGACCGCAGTAGAAAAAATGTTATAAATTGACCCGCCGTATCTATGACAAGCCCAAAATGAATCCATCGTGTGCCCAAAGTTTAAATGATTAAATAACACTTTGGACTCATCAAGTGGGGTATTGGACACGTATTTCAAAGTGTCCACGGAGTATGTGTGTCCGATACATGTCCGACACGGACACAACACCTATTTTGGAATGTTCATGCTTCCTAGTCTAGACATTACCCTCCCATATCTCATATCTTATTTGCAGACGACAGTCTGATTTTTTCTAATGGCTCTAAAAGCAATCTTAAAGTGTTGATAAATTTCCTAGCAGCTTGTGTTAACTTCTCTGCTCAGCAAATTAATGCTTCCAAAAGCATGTTTTTGTTGCATAAGTTTGTTACTCAGAGTAGGAAGCAAATTATTGAAAGCACTACTCATTTTCAAGAAGGCCAATTTCCATTTAATTACCTTGGTCTTGGTGCTCCTATCAGTTACAAAATTGGTGAGTTCTCAATACGATTTCTTGATCAACAAAGTCTCTAAGAAAGTTGCTGGTAGGAAAGGGAGGATTCTTTCAAAAGAGAGTAAACTTACTTCGATTAAATCAATGTTGGCCTCTACTCTTTTACATATTTTGGCAGTTTTGAGTCCTCAAAAAGTGTTAATGCTATTGAAAGATCTTTCTCTCATTCTTTCTGGGGAGATGGTGAGGGCACTGCCAAAAAAAGCTTGGATTGTTTTGAAAAAAAAATACAAAGCCTGCAGAAGAAGGTGGACTGGGAATTAGATCTCTTAACGAAGTAATTGATGCTCTTCATGCCAAATTAGTTTGGAACATTCATACTTCAAGCTCTCTATTTGCTTTTTCTTTGAAAGCTATGCGTAAAAAGTGGACATTTGTGACGTCTAATATGGTTGTGCTAGAGAACAGAAATTTGCCTATTTGGAGATCATCTATTAAAGGTGATATCTCCGTTAAGATTGCTTGGAAGCTTGCTACAGGGACAACTGTTGTTTGGTCTGTGTCCACATTTATCTGGAAGTCTTATATCCCTATGAAAATGGAGGTTTTTATTTGGAAACTCTGGTTCCATGGAGTTCCTACGGATGAAAGGGTTAAAAAGTGTGCTATTCCTATTGTGTGTAAGTGTTTATGATGTGTTGTGGCAGAGGAAGAGACTGATGAACATTTATTCAGCAGAAGTGAGATTGTTGTAGCTGTTTAGGGTCACTTTGCTGTGGTCTTTGGAATTCACAATATTTTAGATCTCAATTGGCATGACAAATGTTTAAAGTGGTGGAACTTAACCAAAGGTAAAAGTCGGGATTAGATACTGGCTAATTCTATTCCTATATTCATTATTTAGGAGATTTAGCTCTTATAGAATGCTAGAAAATTCGATGATTTGAAGATGAACATTAAAACTGTCATCTCTAAAATTACTTGATTATGGGATATCAACAATACCATACATCCTAAATCTACAATTAGCTATGTGGGAAGCAAAATTTTAGATAGTTTGCATCTGCCAGTTTCTAGAATTTATATAAAGAAGCTTACGTTGATCAAGTAAATACACCCTGCTAATGGTGAGCTTAAACTAAACATTAACAGAGCTTCAAGGGGAAACCAAGGGAAGCTAGATGTGGTGCTGTCTTTAGGGACTCAAAAAGTAATGTGATGGGAGCTTTTGCTTGCTATTTGGGTGAAGGGTCTAACAACTTTGCAGAAATGAATGCTCTAAGGGTGGGTTTACTCATTTGCTATGAGCTAAGTATTTCTCATATAAAGGTGGAGACAGACTCAAAGCTATTGGTAAATTGTTATAATTATGAGGATAGATCCCCTTCGTGTCTTCTTAATATTTAGGAGGATCTTAAAGAGATTGGGGATGTACATTTCAAATTTCTATTCCTCATGTTTTGAAACAAGGGAATCAAGTAGTTTACTGTTTGGCAAAAAGTGGTGCTTATGGCCTGAATGGTTTTTATTCCTCCGCTGTTGAGCTCCCTCAAAGAGCCTTTGGTGCTTGGCAGATTGGAGACATCATTTTTAGGCTTTCCTTGTTTTGTTTGTAGTTTGTTCTTCTGCTCTGATTGTGAGCTTTTTGTTGCAGCTTTTTTATTTTTTTATTTTGTTCTCGGTTAAACTGGTTCTGTATTTGTAAAGGTTTCCCTCTGGCTAGTAATAAAAGTTTTATTTCTTTAAAAAAAAAAAAAGCTTGCATTAATTGGACAGACGAGATTGTATATTTGAATAGATCACTCAGGTGCAGGAAATTGGAGTATATCAATCAACACATTAAAGACCACTGTCATTTGATATTCATTCCAAAGAAATGTAACCATTCCAAAAATATGTTTGGCCTAAAGTCTGTATTTTTCTAGCTACCACCACCTCTCATCATCTACGGAACTTATCTAAAATCCTTGGTAGTGTCACCCATCTAAACATACACTAATTCAAACCCATTCTCAAATACTTCATCAAAATTTTAGAATTTTCATCCTTGTCATACCTAGAATCTCATCGCTTTCTATCTTGACACATATCTGCATGAACAACCCTCTTTCTCAAATACTAGTTTCCAACATTGACTTGGATCCTCACTCACAAAAGAAGGCAAAGCAGTAGCAGTAGCAGTAGCGCTACCTCCATCATCAATTTGGGCAGAGCCAAAGCATCACACAGACAATGCAAGGGAGTGCACCCATATAAATGCACAAGACTACTTGTAAATGAGAGTGCCACTCTCACTTCTCCTGAGGTGTTGCATTAAATCGGCATCATCTCGCTCTCCGATACAAATATCACGCATATGCATGAATCAAACTGAGTTGAAGTAGACCTACCTAAGAAACCACAACAAAACACTGAGCCACAAAATAAAAACCTTACATACAGAACCATTATTGCCTAGAGATGGGTGTCACCTCCTGTCCTTGAACAAGTTCGTTCTTAATTACAGACCACAACCTGCTCTTTCAGCTCAAAACCTGCGGCAATCATGGGTTAATACACAGAAAAATTGAACCAAAACCCCAAATTTTGACATGCACATCAAACACTCGAGATATATTTGTGTATAACTCTCATTTGATACAGATAAGATATATTTTGGCTTACTTTCATATGTTTATGACAAGGACATTGTTAAGTAATGAGGTTAATTTGACAGGAAATCCTGCTCCAGGCTCTAGATTGAGAAGCCAGAGCATACAACACAATAATATATGAAGAGTAGGAACTAGCATTAATTGGGAACGCTTGGAAGTGCTGATAATGAAAGCCAGGACTTTCAATCAGGTAATGAAACACTTTCTACTTTCTAGGCTAAGGATTTGTGTGTATAAATGCATATGCATCACCGGGAATTCATTATATGCAACAATGTTTTAAAAAATGATCAATCTGCTCTATCAATTCAAAATAAACAAAAATAGCAAAAGGACGGTTGGCAAAATCAGTCACCCACAACATATTTTCATTCCAAGAATGTTGCATGCAACTCTACATCCGACACTACAGGGGCTTTCATTTTACCAATAGTACAAATTATACCATCCCGATAAGCAATTAACATCCACCAGCTAAAACCTATGAACTGCACCATTAAAATGAACTGATACTCACCAACTTAGGGCACTCCTACCAGGTCCCTAAATTTTAATTCCTACACCTCAAACTTTAAATTTGAGACTTAGATGTGAGGAATGCCAACAACAGATCACCCAAACATAAAAATAGAACTGGAATGAACAATAGTTCCCAAGTTCAATGGGAGCACTGTAGAAAACCTCTACGAGGTTGAATAATATTAGATACACTCGTACGAGTGATATCTTCAGTTTAATCTCTAAAATTTTATGATAGAGACTCATTGGTGTTAGTACCCTTACAAGTAATAACACTCTCTACCTGTGTATCTAAAACCAAAAATTAACCACCGTACAAACAACAATAACTGAACTGATGCAAAAACAGTTTGATTTACAAACAATTTTGCATAATTTAATCTCATTCTCATAATGTAAATACCATTCCGAAACAGTAACATGCCACAAAACACATAAAAAGTATAAATGAACAAAATCAAATATACTTAGAGAGAGAGAGAGATACCAGGAGGTAAAGTGGGGTTTGGGGGAGAAGACAGTGAGAGCAGAGTAGTTATGCTGGGATCTCTTCTGATACTCTCTCAGCTGTTCCGCTAGTTTCGATTTTCACGCTTATTTTAAGTAGAGTAGATAGATACATAAGTTTGTGGTATATATATGTGTGTGTGTGTGTGTGTGTATATATCTGTGTTTGTGTATGTATATACTAAGACATTTATATCGGATTCCGTCACAGATCGAGCTTCTGATTATCAAACAGGTTACAGAAATTTGTACAGAAACAGAAGCTTTGGAATTAGTAATTCGGTAAATGATTGATGAATTTGGGAGCAGACTCTGAACCCCTCTCTCTCTCTCTCTCTCTCTCTCTCTGTTTGTTTATTTGTAGGGGAGCTAAATTAGAAAACTATGATTTTGGATCGTGCATGTATTTAAAATTGAGTGCAAAGCGTCGTTGCTATACAGGTCGAATCAGCATGAAATATGACAAGTGTTGAAAAATGTGATTCTTGGAATAGAGATTTTGTATTTGGTGACATTAAGGGCCATATTGTCGTGCATGTAGCTGGGTTCCTGGCCTTCTCATTCTTCATCCTTTATGATACTGCCCAGGAATCTGAACTGGTTATAGAGTGATGTGAAAATTCTCACCTAATTGAATCCTAGTGGACGAATGTTCTTTTGCTTAGGAATTTGGAACTTTCAACTCTTAATAGATATGGAGTATAAATCAGAGCAGTATTAAATGCTTGGCATGATTCTCCCTCCGTTTCAAAATCTCGTTTTAGAAGAAATTTTTTGTTTCAAATTAAGTGTCGCTTTAGAAAATCAAGTTTGTCTTTACTTTTTTTTTTCCCATCTTAACCTGACTAATTAATTACTCACCACATGAATCATTTTGAGGGACAATATGGTAAAATATCTTTACTTTTTTATATAAACGAGGCTGTATAATGGCCTCCTTAATTCCCATGTTGTAACCTTAAACTTCACTTATTTTGAAACGGAGGGAGTACTACAGATAGCATTTTTCTGCTTCATAAATACTCCATAGTGACTTGCGTACTTGTTTAACTAATCCTAGTTTTTACATAGAGAAGAAGCAACATTGGGTAGAAGAGAGAAAAAACATGGATTCACGAACAGTTAAAGTTCATTATGTATGAGTACCTTTTAAGTCCTCTGCTAAGACTCACAAGTGAAAATGCGAGGAAACAATTTGTCCATAATATCTAGAATGGTTAGTACAACTGAAGAAATAACAAGTTTGGTGTGGCCCATTGTAATTATTATATATTTCTCATTCAGGGTGTGTTTTCAGTTAGCAGAAGGCACTTTTCAGGATACTCGAAAACTTGTTGAGGAATTTTTGAGCAAGTGGAAATTTGTAGGTGACCAGTACTGCACCTCTGCAACTGCAGAATCAGATGCGGTCAATAATGAAGGTTATAACTTCGTGGTAGGAGTTGAGGATTACCTAGAAGTTGTTGAGATTTACGTTGTAGCACTTCTTAGTGTGGCTATGAAAGACGTAGACAGTGCTGTTTCTTGGGTTGAGAAGGCTTCATTACCCGAGGACCAAAGACAGGTAAACATAGCAGCACGCATTATTATCATAGTTTGTTAACTATGCATTTGCCACTTTTGTAATGACTTTTATTAAAAATATTGATTTTTCTTGCAGGATCTTTTGAGGAGATTACAATCCCTTTATTCTCCCAAGGTACGTGAGCCCTCGTCGACAAATGTATCTCAATCTCAGTATCTTAAACTACAACAAGAAGCACCTGAGGGATCGGAAGAGCCATTAAAAGCCCCATATGCCCCCAAAGGAGGAAATGATACAGAACAATCAATTATAAAATTGTTACAGCAAAGAGTTGGGTGTATTTGGTGGTTCTGTAGCATCACATTGAAGTTGGGGAATAGCCGTGTGGCCATTTCAAACGGGAAATTGGTGATGGGCTGTTTGATGGTCCTCATATACTATATTTTGCTGAGGAAGCGGGCCTCATTGAAGGAGTGAGTAAACTTTTCTTTTTCCTTTGTAATGGCTCCTCTATGATTGTGCATTAAAGTTTCTTTTCCTTCCGCCCAATTTGTCGACATGCTGTTAGAAGATCAAATTATGCTTTTTCATCTCACTTGCTTATGTTCTCGTAATTTTTTTTGGCAGAAACCTCAAGAGACGAGCTTTGTCTTTGAGGAAAGGTTTGATGGACTTGTGGGAGCTGGCGTTTTCGTACCAAGTCAACCCACTGGCTGCTGTTCAACCCATTCCTACTGCAACTCGTGGGAGCCGCTGATAAGAGTCACAATTGTTGCTTGCCAATCTTTGTTTCTTTCAATTGTTTTTTTTTTTTTTATTTCTTTACGAAGGCTGTAGATTTTATAGAATGTGTAATAAAAGAAGGCTTATATCCAGGTCCTGGTAGGATAATGTATGGGCACAACGAGTCCTGTAAAGTGGCCTTCTTTGATACCAAATAAAGATGCTTTTATATACAAATGGAGAATTGGAGAATGTGTATGTAGTATTGAATTAATTGGTGCTGACCTATTTTAGATGTGTCTTTATTGGTAGAAGGATAGCTATTTTATGCATATCAACATATGTGAATTCATCTTTGTCCTTCCCTTCACTGCAGTGGCATCTCTCACTCTCCTTTTCGTTCTTTTTCACTCTTGGATACTTGATGAGAACTTCACCAGGTTTTTAGTACTTATGATTTTCTTATTTTTTTTGGCTACATACTCTGTCTCCAATATTTTCCTAAAGTACTATTTTTGTAAGTGTACTATTTTTGGAATCTCCTACAATTGCTCTCTCCCTCTCTGTCTCTCTCACTAACCTACTATTCTTGGAGGGGGGGCTCTGGCTCTAAAATTTTAGAGTCACAATACGAGAGAAAATATAATTCACAAAAATAAAATTTTGTAATAAAAAATTATAGGGATATTTTTGCAAATATATATAAAAGATTATATTTCTATGGTCTATATTTTGTCTAGCATTACTGTTAGATAATTGTAGTGTTTGATACCATTTTCCCACTATTCTTAGGCTTCTCTCTCCTAAATTACCCACAGAAATTTCTCATCAACCTCTTCTCCAGAGCCTTCCTGACCCCATAAGAAAACCCAACATTCAAGAGTTGTTTGGCCCCCAAAAGGGCGCGCATGATAACATAATTATGCGCGCACTGTCCTACTCAATGGGAAGTTGTTTCCGTAACAATGGTGGGCATCTTCATCCCTGCGCAGCAGTATTGATCGCCATCCTACTACTACAATGCGCTTCCTTTTCTTCCTCTGCATCTGCTTCCAAATCGGAAGTGAAAATACTCATGAAATTCAAGGAATCTCTTGGCCACAGGTTAAGGTTATCAACTTGGAATCACAAGACACAACCATGTGTAAAAGGGAGAGCAAATTGGGTCGGCATCCTATGCGATGATGAGGACAACGTTTGGGGGCTAAATCTCGAGAATATGGGCCTCTTTGGTACGATTGATGTCGACTCTCTTCAGGAGTTGGCTAATCTGAGAACCATTAGCCTCATGAACAATAAGTTTAATGGCAGTTTGCCAAAGCTGAACAAAATGGTGGCATTGAAATCAATTTATTTATCAGGGAATAGGTTCTCCGGAGAGATAGATTCCAATGCTTTAGAAGGGATGAACTCATTGAAGAAGATACATTTAGCGAACAATAATTTCTCCGGTTTGATTCCTTCGTCGTTGGCTACTTTGCAGAAGCTTGTCGAATTGCGCCTTGAGGGGAACAAGTTTAGTGGGGAGATACCGGATTTTAAGTTAGGTATAATTAAGGATTTTAATGTCTCCAACAATCAATTGCAAGGCCCTATTCCTCCAAGCCTTAGTAAAATGGAACCGAGCTCATTTTCAGGTGCGGCTTACATTTTGTTTTTTCTTTTCCTCTTATATTTCATGCCCCTGTTCTAGATCATGATATTGATTGTTTTCCATCATTCCAATTCCATCTGCGAGTATTGTCAAATTTTTAATCAAATCATGGATCATGCACATAACTTCTGTTTTACGTGCATATATGTGCAATGGGTTGTAACACATGAGGAAAACCTACAGATTCAAGTTATAAATCAGGGGATAATGTTGTATTTGAAAAAGGGGAGGAAAAAAACACATTATTTTTCCAAATTTGAAGTGGAGCCATTCGGGCGGAAAACAACAATCCCATTGTTGGTTCTTTTTCTAGATATCTGCAAGACAAGAAAAATTGCAAGATATCCTAAATGGTAGTTGTTTCCATCAAGCAGGGAATGGAAATCTTTGTGGAGCACCACTAGAAGCACAATGCCCTTCATCTCCACCGGCACCTGCCCAATCCACGCCATCATCATCATCCTCAAAGGGCCAGACCCCTTCTCCGGCATCCTCCTCCTCCTCAGGCATACCTGTCAAAACCATCTTTGCCAT